>JANJGN010001451.1:0-139716 GCA_026770705.1 Isurus oxyrinchus
GAATTTGTTGGTGTTTTTCAATGTTGAGGTTGTTGTTGTTTTTCAATGTTGAGGTTGTTGTTGAATTTGTTGGTGTTTATCAAAGTTGAGATTGTTGTTGCTTTTCAATGTTGAGGATGTTGTTGAATTTGTTGGTGTTTTTAAATGTTGAGGTTGTTGTTGAATTTGCTGGTGTTTTGCAATGTTGGGGTTGTTGTTGTTTTTCAATGTTGAGGTTGTTGTTGTATTTGTTGGTGTTTTTCAATGTTGAGGTTGTTGTTGTTTTTCAATGTTGAGGTTGTTGTTGTATTTGTTTGTGTTTTTCAATGTTGAAGTTGTTGTTTAATTTGTTGGTGTTTTTAAATGTTGAGGTTGTTGTTGTTTTTCAATGTTGAGGTTGTTGTTGAATTTGTTGGTGATTTTCAATGTTGAGGTTGTTGTTGTTTTTCAATGTTGAGGTTGTTGTTGAATTTGTTGGTGTTTTTCAATGTTGAGGTTGTTGTTGTTTTTCTATGTTGAGGTTGTTTTGTATTTGTTGGTGTTTTTCAATGTTGAGGTTGTTGTTGAATTTGTTGGTGTTTTTAAATGTTGAGGTTGTTGTTGTTTTTCAATGTTGAGGTTGTTGTTGAATTTGTTGGTGATTTTCACTGTTGAGGTTGTTGTTGTTTTTCAATGCTGAGGTTGTTGTTGAATTTGTTGTTGTTTTTCAATGTTGAGGTTGTTGTTGAATTTGTTGGTTTTTTTCAATGTTCAGGCTGTTGTTGTTTTTCAATGTTGAGGTTGTTATTGAGTTTGTTGGTGTTTTTCAATGTTGAGGTTGTTGTTGAATTTGTTGGTGTTTTTCAATGTTTCGGTTGTTGTTGTTTTTCAATGTTGAGGTTGTTGTTGAATTTGTTGGTGTTTTTCAATGTTGAGGTTGTTGGTGAATTTGTTGGAGTTTTTCAATGTTGAGGTTGTTGTTGTTTTTCAATTTTGAGGTTGTTGTTGAATTTGTTGGTGTTTTTCAATGCTGAGGTTGTTGTTGTTTTTCAATGTTGAGGTTGTTGTTGAATTTGTTGGTGTTTTTCAATTTCGAGGTTGTTGTTGAATTTGTTGGTGTTTTTCAATGTTGAAGTTGTTGTTGAATTTGTTGGTGTTTTTCAATGTTGAGGTTGTTGTTGTTTTTCAATGTTGAGGTTGTTGTTGAATTTGTTGGTGTTTTTCAATGTTTCGGTTGTTGTTGTTATTCAATGTTGAGGTTGTTGTTGAATTTGTTGGTGCTTTTCAATGTTGAGGTTGTTGTTGAATTTGTTGGTGTTTTTCAATGTTTAGGTTGTTGTTGTTTTTTCACTGTTGAGGTTGTTGTTGAATTTGTTGGTGTTTTTCAATGTTGAGATTGTTGTTGAATTTGTTGGTGTTTTTCAATTTCGAGGTTGTTGTTGAACTTGTTGGTGTTTTTCAATGTTGAGGTTGTTGTTGAATTTGTTGGTGTTTTTCAATGTTGAGGTTGTTGTTGAATTTGTTGGTGTTTTTCAATGTTGAGGTTGTTGTTGTTTTTCAATGTTGAGGTTGTTGTTGAATTTGTTGGTGTGTTTCAATGTTTAGTTTGTTGCTGTTTTTCAATTTTGAGGTTGTTGTTGAATTTGTTGGTGTTTTTCAATGTTGAGGTTGTTGTTGTTTATCAATGTTGAGGTTGTTGTTGAATTTGTTGGTGTTTTTCAATGATGAGGTTGTTGGTGTTTTTCAATGTTGAGGTTGTTGTTGAATTTGTTGGTGTTTTTCAATGTTGAGGTTGTTGTTGAATTTGTTGGTGTTTTTCAATGTTGAGGTTGTTGTTGTTTTTCAATGTTGAGGTTGTTGTTGTATTTGTTGGTGTTTTTCAATGTTGAGGTTGTTGTTGAATTTGTTGGTGTTTTTAAATGTTGAGGTTGTTGTTGTTTTTCAGTGTTGAGGTTGTTGTTGAATTTGTTGGTGATTTTCACTGTTGAGGTTGTTGTTGTTTTTCAATGGTGAGGTTGTTGTTGAATTTGTTGGTGTTTTTCAATGTTGAGGTTGTTGTTGAATTTGTTGGTGTTTTTCAATGTTGAGGTTGTTGTTGTTTTTCAATGTTGAGGTTGTTGTTGAATTTGTTGGTGTTTTTCAATGTTTCGGTTGTTGTTGTTTTTCAATGTTGAGGTTGTTGTTGAATTTGTTGTTGTTTTTCAATGTTGAGGTTGTTGTTGAATTTGTTGGTTTTTTTCAATGTTCAGGCTGTTGTTGTTTTTCAATGTTGAGGTTGTTATTGAGTTTGTTGGTGTTTTTCAATGTTGAGGTTGTTGTTGAATTTGTTGGTGTTTTTCAATGTTTCGGTTGTTGTTGTTTTTCAATGTTGAGGTTGTTGTTGAATTTGTTGGTGTTTTTCAATGTTGAGGTTGTTGTTGAATTTGTTGGAGTTTTTCAATGTTGAGGTTGTTGTTGTTTTTCAATTTTGAGGTTGTTGTTGAATTTGTTGGTGTTTTTCAATGCTGAGGTTGTTGTTGTTTTTCAATGTTGAGGTTGTTGTTGAATTTGTTGGTGTTTTTCAATTTCGAGGTTGTTGTTGAATTTGTTGGTGTTTTTCAATGTTGAAGTTGTTGTTGAATTTGTTGGTGTTTTTCAATGTTGAGGTTGTTGTTGTTTTTCAATGTTGAGGTTGTTGTTGAATTTGTTGGTGTTTTTCAATGTTTCGGTTGTTGTTGTTATTCAATGTTGAGGTTGTTGTTGAATTTGTTGGTGCTTTTCAATGTTGAGGTTGTTGTTGAATTTGTTGGTGTTTTTCAATGTTTAGGTTGTTGTTGTTTTTTCACTGTTGAGGTTGTTGTTGAATTTGTTGGTGTTTTTCAATGTTGAGATTGTTGTTGAATTTGTTGGTGTTTTTCAATTTCGAGGTTGTTGTTGAACTTGTTGGTGTTTTTCAATGTTGAGGTTGTTGTTGAATTTGTTGGTGTTTTTCAATGTTGAGGTTGTTGTTGAATTTGTTGGTGTTTTTCAATGTTGAGGTTGTTGTTGTTTTTCAATGTTGAGGTTGTTGTTGAATTTGTTGGTGTGTTTCAATGTTTAGTTTGTTGCTGTTTTTCAATTTTGAGGTTGTTGTTGAATTTGTTGGTGTTTTTCAATGTTGAGGTTGTTGTTGTTTATCAATGTTGAGGTTGTTGTTGAATTTGTTGGTGTTTTTCAATGTTGAGGTTGTTGTTGTTTTTCAATGTTGAGGTTGTTGTTGAATTTGTTGGTGTTTTTCAATGTTTCGGTTGTTGTTGTTTTTCAATGCTGAGGTTGTTGTTGAATTTGTTGTTGTTTTTCAATGTTGAGGTTGTTGTTGAATTTGTTGGTTTTTTTCAATGTTCAGGCTGTTGTTGTTTTTCAATGTTGAGGTTGTTATTGAGTTTGTTGGTGTTTTTCAATGTTGAGGTTGTTGTTGAATTTGTTGGTGTTTTTCAATGTTGAGGTTGTTGTTGAATTTGTTGGTGTTTTTCAATGTTGAGGTTGTTGTTGTTTTTCAATGTTGAGGTTGTTGTTGAATTTGTTGGTGTTTTTCAATGTTTCGGTTGTTGTTGTTTTTCAATGCTGAGGTTGTTGTTGAATTTGTTGGTGTTTTTCAATGCTGAGGTTGTTGTTGTTTTTCAATGTTGAGGTTTTTGTTGAATTTGTTGGTGTTTTTCAATTTCGAGGTTGTTGTTGAATTTGTTGGTGTTTTTCAATGTTGAGGTTGTTGTTGTTTTTCAATGTTGAGGTTGTTGTTGAATTTGTTGGTGTTTTTCAATGTTTCGGTTGTTGTTGTTTTTCAATGTTGAGGTTGTTGTTGAATTTGTTGGTGCTTTTCAATGTTGAGGTTGTTGTTGAATTTGTTGGTGTTTTTCAATGTTGAGGTTGTTGTTGTTTTTTCACTGTTGAGGTTGTTGTTGAATTTGTTGGTGTTTTTCAATGTTGAGATTGTTGTTGAATTTGTTGGTGTTTTTCAATTTCGAGGTTGTTGTTGAACTTGTTGGTGTTTTTCAATGTTGAGGTTGTTGTTGAATTTGTTGGTGTTTTTCAATGTTGAGGTTGTTGTTGAATTTGTTGGTGTTTTTCAATGTTGAGGTTGTTGTTGTTTTTCAATGTTGAGGTTGTTGTTGAATTTGTTGGTGTTTTTCAATGTTTAGTTTGTTGCTGTTTTTCAATTTTGAGGTTGTTGTTGAATTTGTTGGTGTTTTTCAATGTTGAGGTTGTTGTTGTTTTTCAATGTTGAGGTTGTTGTTGAATTTGTTGGTGTTTTTCAATGTTGAGGTTGTTGGTGTTTTTCAATATTGAGGTTGTTGTTGAATTTGTTGGTGTTTTTCAATGTTGAGGTTGTTGTTGAATTTGTTGGTGTTTTTCAATGTTGAGGTTGTTGTTGTTTTTCAATGTTGAGGTTGTTGTTGAGTTTGTTGGTGTTTTTCAATGTTGAGGTTGTTGTTGAATTTGTTGGTGTTTTTCAATGTTGAGGTTGTTGTTGTTTTTCAATGCTGAGGTTGTTGTTGAATTTGTTGGTGTTTTTCAATGTTGAGGTTGTTGTTGAATTTGTTTGTGTTTTTCAATGTTGAGGTTGATGTTGTTTTTCAATGTTGAGGTTGTTGTTGAATGTGTTGGTGTTTTTCAATGTTTAGGTTGTTGTTGTTTTTCAATGTTGAGGTTGTTGTTGAATTTGTTGGTGTTTTTCAATGTTGAGTTTGTTGTTGAATTTGTTGGTGTTTTTCAATTTCGAGGTTGTTGTTGAATTTGTTGGTGTTTTTCAATGATGAGGTTGCTGTTGTTTTTCAATGTTGAGGTTGTTGAATTTGTGGGTGTTTTTCAATCATGAGTTTGTTGTTGAATTTGTTGGTGTTTTTCAATGTTGAGGTTGTTGTTGAATTTGTTGGTGTTTTTCAATGTTGAGGTTGTTGTTGTTTTTCAATGTTGAGGTTGTTGTTGAATTTGTTGGTGTTTTTCAATGTTGAGGTTGTTGTTGAATTTGTTGGTGTTTTTCAATGATGAGGTTGTTGTTGTTTTTCAATGTTGAGGTTGTTGAATTTGTGGGTGTTTTTCAATCTTCAGTTTGTTGTTGAATTTGTTGGTGTTTTTCAATGTTGAGGTTGTTGTTGAATTTGTTGGTCTTTTTCAATGTTGAGGTTGTTGTTATTTTTCAATGTTGAGGTTGTTGTTGAGTTTGTTGGAGTTTTTCAATGTTGAGGTTGTTGTTGAACTTGTTGCTGTTTTTCAATGTTGAGGTTGTTGTTGAATTTGTTGGTGTTTTTCAATGTTGAGGTTGTTGTTGTTTTTAAATGCTGAGGTTGTTGTTGAATTTGCTGGTGTTTTTTCAATTTTGAGGTTGTTGGTGTTGCTCAATGTTGAGGTTGATTTTGAATTTGAGGGTGTTTTTCAATGTCGAGGTTGTTGTTGAATTTGTTGGTGTTTTTCAATGTTGAGGTTGTTGTTGTTTTTCAATGTTGAGGTTGTTGTTCAATTTGTTGGTGTTTTTCAATGTTGAGATTGTTGTTGTTTTTCAATGTTGAGGTTGTTGTTGAATTTGTTGGTGTTTTTAAATGTTGAGGTTGTTGTTGAATTTGTTGGTGTTTTGCAATGTTGAGGTTGTTGTTGTTTTTCAATGTTGAGGTTGTTGTTGAATTTGTTGGTGTTTTTCAATGTTGAGGTTTTTGTTGTTTTTCAATGTTGAGGTTGTTGTTGTATTTGTTGGTGTTTTTCAATTTCGAGGTTGTTGTTGAATTTGTTGGTGTTTTTCAATGTTGAAGTTGTTGTTGAATTTGTTGGTGTTTTTCAATGTTGAGGTTGTTGTTGTTTTTCAATGTTGAGGTTATTGTTGAATTTGTTGGTGTTTTTCAATGTTGAGGTTGTTGTTGTTTTTCAATGCTGAGGTTGTTGTTGAATTTGTTGGTGTTTTTCAATGTTGAGGTTGTTGTTGAATTTGTTGGTGTTTTTCAATGTTGAGGTTGTTGTTGTTTTTCAATGTTGAGGTTGTTGTTGAATTTGTTGGTGTTTTTTCTATTTTGAGGTTGTTGGTGTTGTTCAATGTTGAGGTTTTTGTTGTATTTGTTGGTGTTTTTCAATTTCGACGTTGTTGTTGAATTTGTTGGTGTTTTTCAATTTTGAAGTTGTTGTTGAATTTGTTGGTGTTTTTCAATGTTGAGGTTGTTGTTGTTTTTCAATGCTGAGGTTGTTGTTGAATTTGTTGGTGTTTTTCAATGTTGAGGTTGTTGTTGAATTTGTTGGTGTTTTTCAATGTTGAGGTTGTTGTTGTTTTTCAATGTTGAGGTTTTTGTTGAATTTGTTGGTGTTTTCCAATGTTTAGGTTGTTGTTGTTTTTCAATGTTGAGGTTGTTGTTGAATTTGTTGGTGTTTTTCAATGTTGAGGTTGTTGTTGAATTTGTTGGTGTTTTTCAATGTTGAGGTTGTTGTTATTTTTCAATGTTGAGGTTTTTGTTGAGTTTGTTGGTGTTTTTCAATGTTGAGGTTGTTGTTGAATTTGTTGGTGTTTTTCAATGTTGAGGTTGTTGTTGAATTTGTTGGTGTTTTTTCAATGTTGAGGTTGTTGCTGTTTTTAAATGTTGAGGTTGTTGTTGAATTTGTTGGTGTTTTTTCAATTTTGAGGTTGTTGGTGTTTTTCAATGTTGAGGTTGATTTTGAATTTGAGGTTGTTTTTCAATGTCGAGGTTGTTGTTGAATTTGTTGGTGTTTTTCAATGTTGAGGTTGTTGTTGTTTTTCAATGTTGAGGTTGTTGTTGAATTTGTTGGTGTTTATCAAAGTTGAGATTGTTGTTGCTTTTCAATGTTGTGGATGTTGTTGAATTTGTTGGTGTTTTTAAATGTTGAGGTTGTTGTTGAATTTGCTGGTGTTTTGCAATGTTGGGGTTGTTGTTGTTTTTCAATGTTGAGGTTGTTGTTGAATTTGTTGGTGTTTTTCAATGTTGAGGTTGTTGTTGTTTTTCAATGTTGAGGTTGTTGTTGTATTTGTTTGTGTTTTTCAATGTTGAAGTTGTTGTTTAATTTGTTGGTGTTTTTAAATGTTGAGGTTGTTGTTGTTTTTCAATGTTGAGGTTGTTGTTGAATTTGTTGGTGATTTTCAATGTTGAGGTTGTTGTTGTTTTTCAATGTTGAGGTTGTTGTTGAATTTGTTGGTGTTTTTCAATGTTTAGGTTGTTGTTGTTTTTCAATGTTGAGGTTTTTGTTGAATTTGTTGGTGTTTTTCAATGTTGAGTTTGTTGTTGAATTTGTTGGTGTTTTTCAATTTCGAGGTTGTTGTTGAATTTGTTGGTGTTTTTCAATGATGAGGTTGTTGTTGTTTTTCAATGTTGAGGTTGTTGAATTTGTGGGTGTTTTTCAATCTTGAGTTTGTTGTTGAATTTGTTGGTGTTTTTCAATGTTGAGGTTGTTGTTGAATTTGTTGGTGTTTTTCAATGTTGAGGTTGCTGTTGTTTTTCAATGTTGAGGTTGTTGTTGAATTTGTTGTGTTTTTCAATGTTGAGGTTGTTGTTGAATTTGTTGGTGTTTTTCAATGATGAGGTTGTTTTTGTTTTTCAATGTTGAGGTTGTTGAATTTGTGGGTGTTTTTCAATCTTGAGTTTGTTGTTGAATTTGTTGGTGTTTTTCAATGTTGAGGTTGTTGTTGAATTTGTTGGTGTTTTTCAATGTTGAGGTTGTTGTTATTTTTCAATGTTGAGGTTGTTGTTGAGTTTGTTGGAGTTTTTCAATGTTGAGGTTGTTGTTGAATTTGTTGCTGTTTTTCAAAGTTGAGGTTGTTGTTGAATTTGTTGGTGTTTTTTCAATGTTGAGGTTGTTGGTGATGCTCAATGTTGAGGTTGATTTTGAATTTGAGGGTGTTTTTCAATGTCGAGGTTGTTGTTGAATTTGTTGGTGTTTTTCAATGTTGAGGTTGTTGTTGTTTTTCAATGTTGAGGTTGTTGTTGAATTTGTTGGTGTTTTTCAATGTTGAGACTGTTGTTGTTTTTCAATGTTGAGGTTGTTGTTGAATTTGTTGGTGTTTTTAAATGTTGATGTTGTTGTTGAATTTGTTGGTGTTTTGCAATGTTGAGGTTGTTGTTGTTTTTCAATGTTGAGGTTGTTGTTGAATTTGTTGGTGTTTTTCAATGTTGAGGTTTTTGTTGTTTTTCAATGTTGAGGTTGTTGTTGTATTTGTTGGTGTTTTTCAATTTCGAGGTTGTTGTTGAATTTGTTGGTATTTTTCAATGTTGAAGTTGTTGTTGAATTTGTTGGTGTTTTTCAATGTTGAGGTTGTTGTTGTTTTTCAATGTTGAGGTTATTGTTGAATTTGTTGGTGTTTTTCAATGTTGAGGTTGTTGTTTTTTTTCAATGCTGAGGTCGTTGTTGAATTTGTTGGTGTTTTTCAATGTTGAGGTTGTTGTTGAATTTGTTGGTGTTTTTCAATGTTGAGGTTGTTGTTGTTTTTCAATGTTGAGGTTGTTGTTGAATTTGTTGGTGTTTTTTCTATTTTGAGGTTGTTGGTGTTGTTCAATGTTGAGGTTGTTGTTGAATTTGTTGGTGTTTTTCAATGTTGAGGTTGTTGTTGAATTTGTTGGTGTTTTTCAATGTTGAGGTTGTTGTTGTTTTTCAATGTTGAGGTTTTTGTTGAATTTGTTGGTGTTTTTCAATGTTTAGGTTGTTGTTGTTTTTCAATGTTGAGGTTGTTGTTGAATTTGTTGGTGTTTTTCAATGTTGAGGTTGTTGTTGAATTTGTTGGTGTTTTTCAATGTTGAGGTTGTTGTTGTTTTTCAATGTTGAGGTTGTTGTTGAATTTGTTGGTGTTTTTCAATGTTGAGGTTGTTGTTGTTTTTCAATGTTGAGGTTGTTGTTGAATTTGTTGGTGTTTTTCATTTGCGAGGTTGTTGTTGAATTTGTTTGTGTTTTTCAATGTTCAGGCACTTGTTGTTTTTCAATGTTGACGTTATTGTTGAATTTGTTGGTGTTTTTCAATGTTGAGGTTGTTGTTGTTTTTCAATGCTGAGGTTGTTGTTGAATTTGTTGGTGTTTTTCAATGTTGAGGTTGTTGTTGTTTTTCAATGTTGTGGTTGTTGTTGAATTTGTTGGGGTTTTTCAAAGTTGAGGTTGTTGTTGTTTTTCAATGTTGAGGTTGTTGTTGAATTTGTTGGCGTTTTTCAATGTTGAGGTTGTTTTTGAATTTGTTAGTGTTTTTCAATGATGAAATTGTTGTTGTTTTTCAATGTTGAGGTTGTTGAATATGTGGGTGTTTTTCAATCTTGACTTTGTTGTTGAATTTGTTGGTGTTTTTCAATGTTGAGGTTGTTGAATTTGTTGGTGTTTTTCAATGTTGAGGTTGTTGTTGAATTTGTTGGTGTTTTTCAATGTTGATGTTGTTGTTGAATTTGTTGGTGTTTTTCAATGTTGAGGTTGTTGTTGAATTTGTTGGTGTTTTTCAATGTTGAGGTTGTTGTTCCTATTAAATGTTGAAGTTGTTGTTGAATTTGCTGGTGTTTTTTCAATTTTGAGGTTGTTGGTGTTGTTCAATGTTGAGGTTGATTTTGAATTTGAGGGTGTTTTTCAATGTCGAGGTTGTTGTTGAATTTGTTGGTGTTTTTCAATGTTGAGGTTGTTGTTGTTTTTCAATGTTGAGGTTGTTGTTGAATTTGTTGGTGTTTTTCAATGTTGAGATTGTTGTTGTTTTTCAATGTTGAGATTGTTGTTGAATTTGTTGGTGTTTTTAAATGTTGAGGTTGTTGTTGAATTTGTTGGTGTTTTGCAATGTTGAGGTTGTTGTTGTTTTTCAATGTTGAGGTTGTTGTTGAATTTGTTGGTGTTTTTCAATGTTGAGGTTTTTGTTGTTTTTCAATGTTGAGGTTGTTGTTGTATTTGTTGGTGTTTTTCAATTTCGAGGTTGTTGTTTAATTTGTTGGTGTTTTTCAATGTTGAAGTTGTTGTTGAAATTGTTGGTGATTTTCAATGTTGAGGTTGTTGTTGTTTTTCAATGTTGAGGTTGTTGTTGAATTTGTTGGTGTTTTTCAATGTTGAGGTTGTTGTTGTTTTTCAATGCTGAGGTTGTTGTTGAATTTGTTTGTGTTTTTCAATGTTGAGGTTGTTCTTGAATTTGTTGGTGTTTTTCAATGTTGAGGTTGTTGTTGTTTTTAAATGTTGAGGTTGTTGTTGAATTTGTTGGTGTTTTTTCAATTTTGAGGTTTTTGGTGTTTTTCAATGTTGAGGTTGATTTTGAATTTGAGGGTGTTTTTCAATGTCGAGGTTGTTGTTGAATTTGTTGGTGTTTTTCAATGTTGAGGTTGTTGTTGTTTTTCAACGTTGAGGTTGTTGTTGAATTTGTTGGTGTTTATCAATGTTGAGATTGTTGTTGTTTTTCAATGTTGAGGTTGTTGTTGAATTTGTTGGTGTTTTTCAATCTTGAAGTTGTTGTTGAATTTGTTGGTGTTTTTAAATGTTGAGGTTGTTGTTGTTTTTCAATGTTGAGGTTGTTGTTGAATTTGTTGGTGATTTTCAATGTTGACGTTCTTGTTGTTTTTCAATGCTGAGGTTGTTGTTGAATTTGTTGGTGTTTTTCAATGTTGAGGTTGTTGTTGAATTTGTTGGTGTTTTTCAATGTTGAGGTTGTTGTTGTTTTTCAATGTTGAGGTTGTTGTTGAATTTGTTGGTGTTTTTCAATGTTTCGGTTGTTGTTGTTTTTCAATGTTGAGGTTGTTGTTGAATTTGTTGGTGTTTTTCAATGTTGAGGTTGTTGTTGTTTTTCAATGCTGAGGTTGTTGTTGAATTTGTTGGTGTTTTTCAATGTTGAGGTTGTTGTTGAATTTGTTGGTGTTTTTCAATGTTGAGGTTGTTGTTGTTTTTCAATGTTGAGGTTGTTGTTGAATTTGTTGGTGTTTTTTTCAATTTTGAGGTTGTTGGTGTTGTTCAATGTTGAGGTTGTTGTTCTATTTGTTGGTGTTTTTCAATTTCGAGGTTGTTGTTGAATTTGTTGCTGTTTTTCAATGTTGAAGTTGTTGTTGAATTTGTTGGTGTTTTTCAATGTTGAGGTTGTTGTTGAATTTGTTGGTGTTTTTCAATGTTGAGGTTGTTGTTATTTTTCAATGTTGAGGTTGTTGTTGAGTTTGTTGGAGTTTTTCAATGTTGAGGTTGTTGTTGAATTTGTTGCTGTTTTTCAAAGTTGAGGTTGTTGTTGAATTTGTTGGTGTTTTTTCAATGTTGAGGTTGTTGGTGTTGCTCAATGTTGAGGTTGATTTTGAATTTGAGGGTGTTTTTCAATGTCGAGGTTGTTGTTGAATTTGTTGGTGTTTTTCAATGTTGAGGTTGTTGTTGTTTTTCAATGTTGAGGTTGTTGTTGAATTTGTTGGTGTTTTTCAATGTTGAGACTGTTGTTGTTTTTCAATGTTGAGGTTGTTGTTGAATTTGTTGGTGTTTTTAAATGTTGATGTTGTTGTTGAATTTGTTGGTGTTTTGCAATGTTGAGGTTGTTGTTGTTTTTCAATGTTGAGGTTGTTGTTGAATTTGTTGGTGTTTTTCAATGTTGAGGTTTTTGTTGTTTTTCAATGTTGAGGTTGTTGTTGTATTTGTTGGTGTTTTTCAATTTCGAGGTTGTTGTTGAATTTGTTGGTATTTTTCAATGTTGAAGTTGTTGTTGAATTTGTTGCTGTTTTTCAATGTTGAGGTTGTTGTTGTTTTTCAATGTTGAGGTTATTGTTGAATTTGTTGGTGTTTTTCAATGTTGAGGTTGTTGTTTTTTTTCAATGCTGAGGTCGTTGTTGAATTTGTTGGTGTTTTTCAATGTTGAGGTTGTTGTTGAATTTGTTGGTGTTTTTCAATGTTGAGGTTGTTGTTGTTTTTCAATGTTGAGGTTGTTGTTGAATTTGTTGGTGTTTTTTCTATTTTGAGGTTGTTGGTGTTGTTCAATGTTGAGGTTGTTGTTGTATTTGTTGGTGTTTTTCAATTTCGAGGTTGTTGTTGAATTTGTTGGTGTTTTTCAATTTTGAAGTTGTTGTTGAATTTGTTGGTGTTTTTCACTGTTGAGGTTGTTGTTGTTTTTCAATGCTGAGGTTGTTGTTGAATTTGTTGGTGTTTTTCAATGTTGAGGTTGTTGTTGAATTTGTTGGTGTTTTTCAATGTTGAGGTTGTTGTTGTTTTTCAATGTTGAGGTTTTTGTTGAATTTGTTGGTGTTTTTCAATGTTTAGGTTGTTGTTGTTTTTCAATGTTGAGGTTGTTGTTGAATTTGTTGGTGTTTTTCAATGTTGAGGTTGTTGTTGAATTTGTTGGTGTTTTTCAATGTTGAGGTTGTTGTTGTTTTTCAATGTTGAGGTTGTTGTTGAATTTGTTGGTGTTTTTCAATGTTGAGGTTGTTGTTGTTTTTCAATGTTGAGGTTGTTGTTGAATTTGTTGGTGTTTTTCATTTGCGAGGTTGTTGTTGAATTTGTTTGTGTTTTTCAATGTTGAGGCACTTGTTGTTTTTCAATGTTGACGTTATTGTTGAATTTGTTGGTGTTTTTCAATGTTGAGGTTGTTGTTGTTTTTCAATGCTGAGGTTGTTGTTGAATTTGTTGGTGTTTTTCAATGTTGAGGTTGTTGTTGTTTTTCAATGTTGTGGTTGTTGTTGAATTTGTTGGGGTTTTTCAAAGTTGAGGTTGTTGTTGTTTTTCAATGTTGAGGTTGTTGTTGAATTTGTTGGCGTTTTTCAATGTTGAGGTTGTTTTTGAATTTGTTAGTGTTTTTCAATGATGAAATTGTTGTTGTTTTTCAATGTTGAGGTTGTTGAATATGTGGGTGTTTTTCAATCTTGACTTTGTTGTTGAATTTGTTGGTGTTTTTCAATGTTGAGGTTGTTGAATTTGTTGGTGTTTTTCAATGTTGAGGTTGTTGTTGAATTTGTTGGTGTTTTTCAATGTTGATGTTGTTGTTGAATTTGTTGGTGTTTTTCAATGTTGAGGTTGTTGTTGAATTTGTTGGTGTTTTTCAATGTTGAGGTTGTTGTTCCTATTAAATGTTGAAGTTGTTGTTGAATTTGCTGGTGTTTTTTCAATTTTGAGGTTGTTGGTGTTGTTCAATGTTGAGGTTGATTTTGAATTTGAGGGTGTTTTTCAATGTCGAGGTTGTTGTTGAATTTGTTGGTGTTTTTCAATGTTGAGGTTGTTGTTGTTTTTCAATGTTGAGGTTGTTGTTGAATTTGTTGGTGTTTTTCAATGTTGAGATTGTTGTTGTTTTTCAATGTTGAGGTTGTTGTTGAATTTGTTGGTGTTTTTAAATGTTGAGGTTGTTGTTGAATTTGTTGGTGTTTTGCAATGTTGAGGTTGTTGTTGTTTTTCAATGTTGAGGTTGTTGTTGAATTTGTTGGTGTTTTTCAATGTTGAGGTTTTTGTTGTTTTTCAATGTTGAGGTTGTTGTTGTATTTGTTGGTGTTTTTCAATTTCGAGGTTGTTGTTTAATTTGTTGGTGTTTTTCAATGTTGAAGTTGTTGTTGAAATTGTTGGTGATTTTCAATGTTGAGGTTGTTGTTGTTTTTCAATGTTGAGGTTGTTGTTGAATTTGTTGGTGTTTTTCAATGTTGAGGTTGTTGTTGTTTTTCAATGCTGAGGTTGTTGTTGAATTTGTTTGTGTTTTTCAATGTTGAGGTTGTTCTTGAATTTGTTGGTGTTTTTCAATGTTGAGGTTGTTGTTGTTTTTAAATGTTGAGGTTGTTGTTGAATTTGTTGGTGTTTTTTCAATTTTGAGGTTTTTGGTGTTTTTCAATGTTGAGGTTGATTTTGAATTTGAGGGTGTTTTTCAATGTCGAGGTTGTTGTTGAATTTGTTGGTGTTTTTCAATGTTGAGGTTGTTGTTGTTTTTCAACGTTGAGGTTGTTGTTGAATTTGTTGGTGTTTATCAATGTTGAGATTGTTGTTGTTTTTCAATGTTGAGGTTGTTGTTGAATTTGTTGGTGTTTTTCAATGTTGAAGTTGTTGTTGAATTTGTTGGTGTTTTTAAATGTTGAGGTTGTTGTTGTTTTTCAATGTTGAGGTTGTTGTTGAATTTGTTGGTGATTTTCAATGTTGACGTTCTTGTTGTTTTTCAATGCTGAGGTTGTTGTTGAATTTGTTGGTGTTTTTCAATGTTGAGGTTGTTGTTGAATTTGTTGGTGTTTTTCAATGTTGAGGTTGTTGTTGTTTTTCAATGTTGAGGTTGTTGTTGAATTTGTTGGTGTTTTTCAATGTTTCGGTTGTTGTTGTTTTTCAATGTTGAGGTTGTTGTTGAATTTGTTGGTGTTTTTCAATGTTGAGGTTGTTGTTGTTTTTCAATGCTGAGGTTGTTGTTGAATTTGTTGGTGTTTTTCAATGTTGAGGTTGTTGTTGAATTTGTTGGTGTTTTTCAATGTTGAGGTTGTTGTTGTTTTTCAATGTTGAGGTTGTTGTTGAATTTGTTGGTGTTTTTTTCAATTTTGAGGTTGTTGGTGTTGTTCAATGTTGAGGTTGTTGTTCTATTTGTTGGTGTTTTTCAATTTCGAGGTTGTTGTTGAATTTGTTGCTGTTTTTCAATGTTGAAGTTGTTGTTGAATTTGTTGGTGTTTTTCAATGTTGAGGTTGTTGTTGTTTTTCAATGCTGAGGTTGTTGTTGAATTTGTTGGTGTTTTTCAATGTTGAGGTTGTTGTTGAATTTGTTGGTGTTTTTCAATGTTGAGGTTGTTGTTGTTTTTCAATGTTGAGGTTGTTGTTGAATTTGTTGGTGTTTTTCAATGTTTAGGTTGTTGTTGTTTTTCAATGTTGAGGTTGTTGTTGAATTTGTTGGTGTTTTTCAATGTTGAGGTTGTTGTTGAATTTGTTGGTGTTTTTCAATGTTGAGGTTGTTGTTATTTTTCAATGTTGAGGTTTTTGTTGAGTTTGTTGGTGTTTTTCAATGTTGAGGTTGTTGTTGAATTTGTTGGTGTTTTTCAATGTTGAGGTTGTTGTTGAATTTGTTGGTGTTTTTCAATGTTGAGGTTGTTGTTGTTTTTAAATGCTGAGGTTGTTGTTGAATTTGTTGGTGTTTTTTCAATTTTGCGGTTGTTGGTGTTTTTCAATGTTGAGGTTGATTTTGAATTTGAGGGTGTTTTTCAATGTCGAGGTTGTTGTTGAATTTGTTGGAGTTTTTCAATGTTGAGGTTGTTGTTGTTTTTCAATGTTGAGGTTGCTGTTGAATTTGTTGGTGTTTATCAATGTTGAGATTGTTGTTCTTTTTCAATGTTGAGGATGTTGTTGAATTTGTTGGTGTTTTTAAATGTTGAGGTTGTTGTTGAATGTGCTGGTGTTTTGCAATGTTGGGGTTGTTGTTGTTTTTCAATGTTGAGGTTGTTGTTGAATTTGTTGGTGTTTTTCAATGTTGAGGTTTTTGTTGTTTTTCAATGTTGAGGTTGTTGTTGTATTTGTTGGTGTTTTTCAATGTTGAAGTTGTTGTTGAATTTGTTGGTGTTTTTAAATGTTGAGGTTGTTGTTGTTTTTCAATGTTGAGGTTGTTGTTGAATTTGTTGGTGATTTTCAATGTTGAGGTTGTTGTTGTTTTTCAATGCTGAGGTTGTTGTTGAATTTGTTGGTGTTTTTCAATGTTGAGGTTGTTGTTGAATTTGTTGGTGTTTTTCAATGTTGAGGTTGTTGTTGAATTTGTTGGTGTTTTTCAATGTTTCGGTTGTTGTTGTTTTTCAATGTTGAGGTTGTTGTTGAATTTGTTGGTGTTTTTCAATGTTGAGGTTGTTGTTGAATTTTTTGTTGTTTTTCAATGTTGAGGTTGTTGTTGTTTTTCAATGTTGAGGTTGTTGTTGAATTTGTTGGTGTTTTTCAATGTTGAGGTTTTTGTTGTTTTTCAATGTTGAGGTTGTTGTTGTATTTGGTTGTGTTTTTCAATTTCGAGGTTGTTGTTGAATTTGTTGGTGATTTTCAATGTTGAGGTTGTTGTTGTTTTTCAATGTTGAGGTTGTTGTTGAATTTGTTGGTTTTTTTCAATGTTTAGGTTGTTGTTGTTTTTCAATGTTGAGGTTGTTGTTGAATTTGTTTGTGTTTTTCAATGTTGAGGTTGTTGTTGAATTTGTTGGTGTTTTTCAATGTTGAGGTTGTTGTTATTTTTCAATGTTGAGATTGTTGTTGAGTTTGTTGGTGTTTTTCAATGTTGAGGTTGTTGTTGAATTTGTTGGTGTTTTTCAATGTTGAGGTTGTTGTTGAATTTGTTGGTGTTTTTCAATGTTGAGGTTGTTGTTGTTTTTCAATGTTGAGGTTGTTGTTGAATTTGTTGGTGTTTTTCAACGTTGAGGTTGTTGTTGAATTTGTTGGTGTTTTTCAATGTTGAGGTTGTTGTTGTTTTTCAATGCTGAGGTTGTTGTTGAATTTGTTGGTGTTTTTCAATGTTGAGGTTGTTGTTGAATTTGTTGGTGTTTTTCAATGTTGAGGTTGTTGTTGAATTTGTTGGTGTTTTTCAATGTTGAGGTTGTTGTTGAATTTGTTGGTGTTTTTCAATGTTGAGGTTGTTGTTGAATTTGTTGGTGTTTTTCAATGTTGAGGTTGTTGTTGTTTTTCAATGTTGAGGTTGTTGTTGAATTTGTTGGTGTTTTTCAATGTTTCGGTTGTTGTTGTTTTTCAATGTTGAGGTTGTTGTTGAATTTGTTGGTGTTTTTCAATGTTGAGGTTGTTGTTGTTTTTCAATGCTGAGGTTGTTGTTGAATTTGTTGGTGTTTTTCAATGTTGAGGTTGTTGTTGAATTTGTTGGTGTTTTTCAATGTTGAGGTTGTTGTTGTTTTTCAATGTTGAGGTTGTTGTTGAATTTGTTGGTGTTTTTTTCAATTTTGAGGTTGTTGGTGTTGTTCAATGTTGAGGTTGTTGTTCTATTTGTTGGTGTTTTTCAATTTCGAGGTTGTTGTTGAATTTGTTGGTGTTTTTCAATGTTGAGGTTGTTGTTGTTTTTCAATGCTGAGGTTGTTGTTGAATTTGTTGGTGTTTTACAATGTTGAGGTTGTTGTTGAATTTGTTGGTGTTTTTCAATGTTGAGGTTGTTGTTGTTTTTCTATGTTGAGGTTGTTGTTGAATTTGTTGGTGTTTTTCAATGTTTAGGTTGTTGTTGTTTTTCAATGTTGAGGTTGTTGTTGAATTTGTTGGTGTTTTTCAATGTTGAGGTTGTTGTTGAATTTGTTGGTGTTTTTCAATGTTGAGGTTGTTGTTATTTTTCAATGTTGAGGTTTTTGTTGAGTTTGTTGGTGTTTTTCAATGTTGAGGTTGTTGTTGAATTTGTTGGTGTTTTTCAATGTTGAGGTTGTTGTTGAATTTGTTGGTGTTTTTCAATGTTGAGGTTGTTGTTGTTTTTAAATGTTGAGGTTGTTGTTGAATTTGTTGGTGTTTTTTCAATTTTGGGGTTGTTGGTGTTTTTCAATGTTGAGGTTGATTTTGAATTTGAGGGTGTTTTTCAATGTCGAGGTTGTTGTTGAATTTGTTGGAGTTTTTCAATGTTGAGGTTGTTGTTGTTTTTCAATGTTGAGGTTGTTGTTGAATTTGTTGGTGTTTATCAATGTTGAGATTGTTGTTGTTTTTCAATGTTGAGGATGTTGTTGAATTTGTTGGTGTTTTTAAATGTTGAGGTTGTTGTTGAATGTGCTGGTGTTTTGCAATGTTGGGGTTGTTGTTGTTTTTCAATGTTGAGGTTGTTGTTGAATTTGCTGGTGTTTTTCAATGTTGAGGTTTTTGTTGTTTTTCAATGTTGAGGTTGTTGTTGTATTTTTTGTTGTTTTTCAATGTTGAAGTTGTTGTTGAATTTGTTGGTGTTTTTAAATGTTGAGGTTGTTGTTGTTTTTCAATGTTGAGGTTGTTGTTGAATTTGTTGGTGATTTTCAATGTTGAGGTTGTTGTTGTTTTTCAATGCTGAGGTTGTTGTTGAATTTGTTGGTGTTTTTCAATGTTGAGGTTGTTGTTGAATTTGTTGGTGTTTTTCAATGTTGAGGTTGTTGTTGAATTTGTTGGTGTTTTTCAATGTTTCGGTTGTTGTTGTTTTTCAATGTTGAGGTTGTTGTTGAATTTGTTGGTGTTTTTCAATGTTGAGGTTGTTGTTGAATTTTTTGTTGTTTTTCAATGTTGAGGTTGTTGTTGTTTTCCAATGTTGAGGTTGTTGTTGAATTTGTTGGTGTTTTTCAATGTTGAGGTTTTTGTTGTTTTTCAATGTTGAGGTTGTTGTTGTATTTGTTTGTGTTTTTCAATTGCGAGGTTGTTGTTGAATTTGTTGGTGATTTTCAATGTTGAGGTTGTTGTTGTTTTTCAATGTTGAGGTTGTTGTTGAATTTGTTGGTTTTTTTCAATGTTTAGGTTGTTGTTGTTTTTCAATGTTGAGGTTGTTGTTGAATTTGTTTGTGTTTTTCAATGTTGAGGTTGTTGTTGAATTTGTTGGTGTTTTTCAATGTTGAGGTTGTTGTTATTTTTCAATGTTGAGGTTGTTGTTGAGTTTGTTGGTGTTTTTCAATGTTGAGGTTGTTGTTGAATTTGTTGGTGTTTTTCAATGTTGAGGTTGTTGTTGAATTTGTTGGTGTTTTTCAATGTTGAGGTTGTTGTTGTTTTTCAATGTTGAGGTTGTTGTTGAATTTGTTGGTGTTTTTCAACGTTGAGGTTGTTGTTGAATTTGTTGGTGTTTTTCAATGTTGAGGTTGTTATTGTTTTTCAACGTTGAGGTTGTTGTTGAATTTGTTGGTGTTTATCAATGTTGAGATTGTTGTTGTTTTTCAATGTTGAGGTTGTTGTTGAATTTGTTGGTGTTTTTCAATGTTGAAGTTGTTGTTGAATTTGTTGGTGTTTTTAAATGTTGAGGTTGTTGTTGTTTTTCAATGTTGAGGTTGTTGTTGAATTTGTTGGTGATTTTCAATGTTGACGTTCTTGTTGTTTTTCAATGCTGAGGTTGTTGTTGAATTTGTTGGTGTTTTTCAATGTTGAGGTTGTTGTTGAATTTGTTGGTGTTTTTCAATGTTGAGGTTGTTGTTGTTTTTCAATGTTGAGGTTGTTGTTGAATTTGTTGGTGTTTTTCAATGTTTCGGTTGTTGTTGTTTTTCAATGTTGAGGTTGTTGTTGAATTTGTTGGTGTTTTTCAATGTTGAGGTTGTTGTTGTTTTTCAATGCTGAGGTTGTTGTTGAATTTGTTGGTGTTTTTCAATGTTGAGGTTGTTGTTGAATTTGTTGGTGTTTTTCAATGTTGAGGTTGTTGTTGTTTTTCAATGTTGAGGTTGTTGTTGAATTTGTTGGTGTTTTTTTCAATTTTGAGGTTGTTGGTGTTGTTCAATGTTGAGGTTGTTGTTCTATTTGTTGGTGTTTTTCAATTTCGAGGTTGTTGTTGAATTTGTTGCTGTTTTTCAATGTTGAAGTTGTTGTTGAATTTGTTGGTGTTTTTCAATGTTGAGGTTGTTGTTGTTTTTCAATGCTGAGGTTGTTGTTGAATTTGTTGGTGTTTTTCAATGTTGAGGTTGTTGTTGAATTTGTTGGTGTTTTTCAATGTTGAGGTTGTTGTTGTTTTTCAATGTTGAGGTTGTTGTTGAATTTGTTGGTGTTTTTCAATGTTTAGGTTGTTGTTGTTTTTCAATGTTGAGGTTGTTGTTGAATTTGTTGGTGTTTTTCAATGTTGAGGTTGTTGTTGAATTTGTTGGTGTTTTTCAATGTTGAGGTTGTTGTTATTTTTCAATGTTGAGGTTTTTGTTGAGTTTGTTGGTGTTTTTCAATGTTGAGGTTGTTGTTGAATTTGTTGGTGTTTTTCAATGTTGAGGTTGTTGTTGAATTTGTTGGTGTTTTTCAATGTTGAGGTTGTTGTTGTTTTTAAATGCTGAGGTTGTTGTTGAATTTGTTGGTGTTTTTTCAATTTTGCGGTTGTTGGTGTTTTTCAATGTTGAGGTTGATTTTGAATTTGAGGGTGTTTTTCAATGTCGAGGTTGTTGTTGAATTTGTTGGAGTTTTTCAATGTTGAGGTTGTTGTTGTTTTTCAATGTTGAGGTTGCTGTTGAATTTGTTGGTGTTTATCAATGTTGAGATTGTTGTTCTTTTTCAATGTTGAGGATGTTGTTGAATTTGTTGGTGTTTTTAAATGTTGAGGTTGTTGTTGAATGTGCTGGTGTTTTGCAATGTTGGGGTTGTTGTTGTTTTTCAATGTTGAGGTTGTTGTTGAATTTGTTGGTGTTTTTCAATGTTGAGGTTTTTGTTGTTTTTCAATGTTGAGGTTGTTGTTGTATTTGTTGGTGTTTTTCAATGTTGAAGTTGTTGTTGAATTTGTTGGTGTTTTTAAATGTTGAGGTTGTTGTTGTTTTTCAATGTTGAGGTTGTTGTTGAATTTGTTGGTGATTTTCAATGTTGAGGTTGTTGTTGTTTTTCAATGCTGAGGTTGTTGTTGAATTTGTTGGTGTTTTTCAATGTTGAGGTTGTTGTTGAATTTGTTGGTGTTTTTCAATGTTGAGGTTGTTGTTGAATTTGTTGGTGTTTTTCAATGTTTCGGTTGTTGTTGTTTTTCAATGTTGAGGTTGTTGTTGAATTTGTTGGTGTTTTTCAATGTTGAGGTTGTTGTTGAATTTTTTGTTGTTTTTCAATGTTGAGGTTGTTGTTGTTTTTCAATGTTGAGGTTGTTGTTGAATTTGTTGGTGTTTTTCAATGTTGAGGTTTTTGTTGTTTTTCAATGTTGAGGTTGTTGTTGTATTTGGTTGTGTTTTTCAATTTCGAGGTTGTTGTTGAATTTGTTGGTGATTTTCAATGTTGAGGTTGTTGTTGTTTTTCAATGTTGAGGTTGTTGTTGAATTTGTTGGTTTTTTTCAATGTTTAGGTTGTTGTTGTTTTTCAATGTTGAGGTTGTTGTTGAATTTGTTTGTGTTTTTCAATGTTGAGGTTGTTGTTGAATTTGTTGGTGTTTTTCAATGTTGAGGTTGTTGTTATTTTTCAATGTTGAGATTGTTGTTGAGTTTGTTGGTGTTTTTCAATGTTGAGGTTGTTGTTGAATTTGTTGGTGTTTTTCAATGTTGAGGTTGTTGTTGAATTTGTTGGTGTTTTTCAATGTTGAGGTTGTTGTTGTTTTTCAATGTTGAGGTTGTTGTTGAATTTGTTGGTGTTTTTCAACGTTGAGGTTGTTGTTGAATTTGTTGGTGTTTTTCAATGTTGAGGTTGTTGTTGTTTTTCAATGCTGAGGTTGTTGTTGAATTTGTTGGTGTTTTTCAATGTTGAGGTTGTTGTTGAATTTGTTGGTGTTTTTCAATGTTGAGGTTGTTGTTGAATTTGTTGGTGTTTTTCAATGTTGAGGTTGTTGTTGAATTTGTTGGTGTTTTTCAATGTTGAGGTTGTTGTTGAATTTGTTGGTGTTTTTCAATGTTGAGGTTGTTGTTGTTTTTCAATGTTGAGGTTGTTGTTGAATTTGTTGGTGTTTTTCAATGTTTCGGTTGTTGTTGTTTTTCAATGTTGAGGTTGTTGTTGAATTTGTTGGTGTTTTTCAATGTTGAGGTTGTTGTTGTTTTTCAATGCTGAGGTTGTTGTTGAATTTGTTGGTGTTTTTCAATGTTGAGGTTGTTGTTGAATTTGTTGGTGTTTTTCAATGTTGAGGTTGTTGTTGTTTTTCAATGTTGAGGTTGTTGTTGAATTTGTTGGTGTTTTTTTCAATTTTGAGGTTGTTGGTGTTGTTCAATGTTGAGGTTGTTGTTCTATTTGTTGGTGTTTTTCAATTTCGAGGTTGTTGTTGAATTTGTTGGTGTTTTTCAATGTTGAGGTTGTTGTTGTTTTTCAATGCTGAGGTTGTTGTTGAATTTGTTGGTGTTTTACAATGTTGAGGTTGTTGTTGAATTTGTTGGTGTTTTTCAATGTTGAGGTTGTTGTTGTTTTTCTATGTTGAGGTTGTTGTTGAATTTGTTGGTGTTTTTCAATGTTTAGGTTGTTGTTGTTTTTCAATGTTGAGGTTGTTGTTGAATTTGTTGGTGTTTTTCAATGTTGAGGTTGTTGTTGAATTTGTTGGTGTTTTTCAATGTTGAGGTTGTTGTTATTTTTCAATGTTGAGGTTTTTGTTGAGTTTGTTGGTGTTTTTCAATGTTGAGGTTGTTGTTGAATTTGTTGGTGTTTTTCAATGTTGAGGTTGTTGTTGAATTTGTTGGTGTTTTTCAATGTTGAGGTTGTTGTTGTTTTTAAATGTTGAGGTTGTTGTTGAATTTGTTGGTGTTTTTTCAATTTTGGGGTTGTTGGTGTTTTTCAATGTTGAGGTTGATTTTGAATTTGAGGGTGTTTTTCAATGTCGAGGTTGTTGTTGAATTTGTTGGAGTTTTTCAATGTTGAGGTTGTTGTTGTTTTTCAATGTTGAGGTTGTTGTTGAATTTGTTGGTGTTTATCAATGTTGAGATTGTTGTTGTTTTTCAATGTTGAGGATGTTGTTGAATTTGTTGGTGTTTTTAAATGTTGAGGTTGTTGTTGAATGTGCTGGTGTTTTGCAATGTTGGGGTTGTTGTTGTTTTTCAATGTTGAGGTTGTTGTTGAATTTGCTGGTGTTTTTCAATGTTGAGGTTTTTGTTGTTTTTCAATGTTGAGGTTGTTGTTGTATTTTTTGTTGTTTTTCAATGTTGAAGTTGTTGTTGAATTTGTTGGTGTTTTTAAATGTTGAGGTTGTTGTTGTTTTTCAATGTTGAGGTTGTTGTTGAATTTGTTGGTGATTTTCAATGTTGAGGTTGTTGTTGTTTTTCAATGCTGAGGTTGTTGTTGAATTTGTTGGTGTTTTTCAATGTTGAGGTTGTTGTTGAATTTGTTGGTGTTTTTCAATGTTGAGGTTGTTGTTGAATTTGTTGGTGTTTTTCAATGTTTCGGTTGTTGTTGTTTTTCAATGTTGAGGTTGTTGTTGAATTTGTTGGTGTTTTTCAATGTTGAGGTTGTTGTTGAATTTTTTGTTGTTTTTCAATGTTGAGGTTGTTGTTGTTTTCCAATGTTGAGGTTGTTGTTGAATTTGTTGGTGTTTTTCAATGTTGAGGTTTTTGTTGTTTTTCAATGTTGAGGTTGTTGTTGTATTTGTTTGTGTTTTTCAATTGCGAGGTTGTTGTTGAATTTGTTGGTGATTTTCAATGTTGAGGTTGTTGTTGTTTTTCAATGTTGAGGTTGTTGTTGAATTTGTTGGTTTTTTTCAATGTTTAGGTTGTTGTTGTTTTTCAATGTTGAGGTTGTTGTTGAATTTGTTTGTGTTTTTCAATGTTGAGGTTGTTGTTGAATTTGTTGGTGTTTTTCAATGTTGAGGTTGTTGTTATTTTTCAATGTTGAGGTTGTTGTTGAGTTTGTTGGTGTTTTTCAATGTTGAGGTTGTTGTTGAATTTGTTGGTGTTTTTCAATGTTGAGGTTGTTGTTGAATTTGTTGGTGTTTTTCAATGTTGAGGTTGTTGTTGTTTTTCAATGTTGAGGTTGTTGTTGAATTTGTTGGTGTTTTTCAACGTTGAGGTTGTTGTTGAATTTGTTGGTGTTTTTCAATGTTGAGGTTGTTATTGTTTTTCAATGCTGAGGTTGTTGTTGAATTTGTGGGTGTTTTTCAATGTTGAGGTTTTTGTTGAATTTGTTGGTGTTTTTCAATGTTGAGGTTGTTGTTGTTTTTCAATGTTGAGGTTGTTGTTGAATTTGTTGGTGTTTTTCAATGTTTCGGTTGTTGTTGTTTTTCAATGTTGAGGTTGTTGTTGAATTTGTAGGTGTTTTTCAATGTTGAGGTTGTTGTTGTTTTTCAATGCTGAGGTTGTTGTTGAATTTGTTGGTGTTTTTCAATGTTGAGGTTGTTGTTGAATTTGTTGGTGTTTTTCAATGTTGAGGTTGTTGTTGTTTTTCAATGTTGAGGTTGTTGTTGAATTTGTTGGTGTTTTTTTCAATTTTGAGGTTGTTGGTGTTGTTCAATGTTGAGGTTGTTGTTCTATTTGTTGGTGTTTTTCAATTTCGAGGTTGTTGTTGAATTTGTTGCTGTTTTTCAATGTTGAAGTTGTTGTTGAATTTGTTGGTGTTTTTCAATGTTGAGGTT
This sequence comes from Isurus oxyrinchus, assembly GCA_026770705.1. NCBI lineage: Eukaryota > Metazoa > Chordata > Chondrichthyes > Lamniformes > Lamnidae > Isurus > Isurus oxyrinchus. Next base: position 23,903 of record JANJGN010001451.1, read on the forward strand.
GTTGTTGTTTTTCAATGCTGAGGTTGTTGTTGAATTTGTTGGTGTTTTTCAATGTTGAGGTTGTTGTTGAATTTGTTGGTGTTTTTCAATGTTGAGGTTGTTGTTGTTTTTCAATGTTGAGGTTGTTGTTGAATTTGTTGGTGTTTTTCAATGTTTAGGTTGTTGTTGTTTTTCAATGTTGAGGTTGTTGTTGAATTTGTTGGTGTTTTTCAATGTTGAGGTTGTTGTTGAATTTGTTGGTGTTTTTCAATGTTGAGGTTGTTGTTATTTTTCAATGTTGAGGTTTTTGTTGAGTTTGTTGGTGTTTTTCAATGTTGAGGTTGTTGTTGAATTTGTTGGTGTTTTTCAATGTTGAGGTTGTTGTTGTTTTTAAATGTTGAGGTTGTTGTTGAATTTGTTGGTGTTTTTTCAATTTTGGGGTTGTTGGTGTTTTTCAATGTTGAGGTTGATTTTGAATTTGAGGGTGTTTTTCAATGTAGAGGTTGTTGTTGAATTTGTTGGAGTTTTTCAATGTTGAGGTTGTTGTTGTTTCTCAATGTTGAGGTTGTTGTTGAATTTGTTGGTGTTTATCAATGTTGAGATTGTTGTTGTTTTTCAATGTTGAGGATGTTGTTGAATTTGTTGGTGTTTTTAAATGTTGAGGTTGTTGTTGAATGTGCTGGTGTTTTGCAATGTTGGGGTTGTTGTTGTTTTTCAATGTTGAGGTTGTTGTTGAATTTGTTGGTGTTTTTCAATGTTGAGGTTTTTGTTGTTTTTCAATGTTGAGGTTGTTGTTGTATTTGTTGGTGTTTTTCAATGTTGAAGTTGTTGTTGAATTTGTTGGTGTTTTTAAATGTTGAGGTTGTTGTTGTTTTTCAATGTTGAGGTTGTTGTTGAATTTGTTGGTGATTTTCAATGTTGAGGTTGTTGTTGTTTTTCAATGCTGAGGTTGTTGTTGAATTTGTTGGTGTTTTTCAATGTTGAGGTTGTTATTGAATTTGTTGGTGTTTTTCAATGTTGAGGTTGTTGTTGAATTTGTTGGTGTTTTTCAATGTTTCGGTTGTTGTTGTTTTTCAATGTTGAGGTTGTTGTTGAATTTGTTGGTGTTTTTCAATGTTGAGGTTGTTGTTGAATTTTTTGTTGTTTTTCAATGTTGAGGTTGTTGTTGTTTTTCAATGTTGAGGTTGTTGTTGAATTTGTTGGTGTTTTTCAATGTTGAGGTTTTTGTTGTTTTTCAATGTTGAGGTTGTTGTTGTATTTGTTTGTGTTTTTCAATTTCGAGGTTGTTGTTGAATTTGTTGGTGATTTTCAATGTTGAGGTTGTTGTTGTTTTTCAATGTTGAGGTTGTTGTTGAATTTGTTGGTTTTTTTCAATGTTTAGGTTGTTGTTGTTTTTCAATGTTGAGGTTGTTGTTGAATTTGTTTGTGTTTTTCAATGTTGAGGTTGTTGTTGAATTTGTTGGTGTTTTTCAATGTTGAGGTTGTTGTTATTTTTCAATGTTGAGGTTGTTGTTGAGTTTGTTGGTGTTTTTCAATGTTGAGGTTGTTGTTGAATTTGTTGGTGTTTTTCAATGTTGAGGTTGTTGTTGAATTTGTTGGTGTTTTTCAATGTTGAGGTTGTTGTTGTTTTTCAATGTTGAGGTTGTTGTTGAATTTGTTGGTGTTTTTCAACGTTGAGGTTGTTGTTGAATTTGTTGGTGTTTTTCAATGTTGAGGTTGTTGTTGTTTTTCAATGTTGAGGTTGTTGTTGAATTTGTTGGTGTTTTTCAATGTTGAGTTTGTTGTTGTTTTTCAATGTTGAGGTTGTTGTTGAATTTGTTGCTGTTTTTCAATGTTGAGGTTGTTGTTATTCTTCAATGTTGAGGTTGTTGTTGAATTTGTTGGTGTTTTTCAATGTTGAGGTTGTTGTTGTTTTTCAATGTTGACGTTGTTGTTGAATTTGTTGGTGCTTTTCAATGTTGAGGTTGTTGTTGTTTTTCAATGTTGAGGTTGTTGTTGAATTTGTTGGTGTTTTTCAATGTTGAGTTTGTTGTTGAATTTGTTGGTGTTTTTCAATTTCGAGGTTGTTGTTGAATTTGTTAGTGTTTTTCAATGTTGAGGTTGTTGTTGAATTTGTTGGTGTTTTTCAAAGTTGAGGTTGTTGTTGAATTTGTTGGTGTTTTTCAATGTTGAGGTTGTTGTTGTTTTTCAATGTTGCGGTTGTCGTTGAATTTGTTGGTGTTTTTCAATGTTTAGTTTGTTGTTGTTTTTCAATGTTGAGGTTGTTGTTGAATTTGTTGGTGTTTTTCAATGTAGAGGTTGTTGTTGTTTTTCAATTTTGAGGTTGTTGTTGAATTTGTTGGTGTTTTTCAATGTTGAGGTTGTTGTTGTTTTTCAATGTTGAGGTTGTTGTTGAATTTGTTGGTGTTTTTCAATTTCGAGGTTGTTGTTGAATTTTTTGGTGTTTTTCAATGTTGAAGTTGTTGTTGAATTTGTTGGTGTTTTTCAATGTTGAGGTTGTTGTTGTTTTTCAATGTTGAGGTTGTTGTTGAATTTGTTGGTGTTTTTCAATGTTGAGGTTGTTGTTGTTTTTCAATGCTGAGGTTGTTGTTCAATTTGTTGGTGTTTTTCAATCTTGAGGTTGTTGTTGAATTTGTTGGTGTTTTTCAATGTTGAGGTTGTTGTTGTTTTTTAATGTTGAGGTTGTTGTTGAATTTGTTGGTGTTTTTCAATGTTGAGGTTGTTGTTGAATTTGTTGGTGTTTTTCAATGTTGAGGTTGTTGTTGTTTTTCAATGTTGAGGTTGTTGTTGAATTTGTTGGTGCTTTTCAATGTTGAGATTGTTGTTGAATTTGTTGGTGTTTTTCAATGTTGAGGTTGTTGTTGTTTTTCAATGTTGAGGTTGTTGTTGAATTTGTAGGTGTTTTTCAATGTTGAGTTTGTTGTTGAATTTGTTGGTGTTTTTCAATTTCGAGGTTGTTGTTGAATTTGTTAGTGTTTTTCAATGTTGAGGTTGTTGTTGAATTTGTTGGTGTTTTTCAATGTTGAGGTTGTTGTTGAATTTGTTGGTGTTTTTCAATGTTGAGGTTGTTGTTGTTTTTCAATGTTGAGGCTGTTGTTGAATTTGTTGGTGTTTTTCAATGTTTAGTTTGTTGTTGTTTTTCAATGTTGAGGTTGTTGTTGAATTTGTTGGTGTTTTTCAATGTTGAGGTTGTTGTTGTTTTTCAATGTTGAGGTTGTTGTTGAATTTGTTGGTGTTTTTCAATTTCGAGGTTGTTGTTGAATTTGTTGGTGTTTTTCAATGTTGAAGTTGTTGTTGAATTTGTTGGTGTTTTTCAATGTTGAGGTTGTTGTTGTTTTTCAATGTTGAGGTTGTTGTTGAATTTGTTGGTGTTTTTCAATGTTGAGGTTGTTGTTGAATTTGTTGGTGTTTTTCAATGTTGAGGTTGTTGTTGAATTTGTTGGTGTTTTTCAATGTTGAGGTTGTTGTTGTTTTTTCAATGTTGAGGTTGTTGTTGAATTTGTTGGTGTTTTTCAATTTCGAGGTTGTTGTTGAATTTGTTTGTGTTTTTCAATGTTGAGGTTGTTGTTCTTTTTCAATGTTGAGGTTATTGTTGAATTTGTTGGTGTTTTTCAATGTTGAGGTTGTTGTTGTTTTTCAATGTTGAGGTTGTTGTTGAATTTGTTGGTGTTTTTCAATGTTGAGTTTGTTGTTGTTTTTCAATGTTGAGGTTGTTGTTGAAATTGTTGGTGTTTTTCAATGTTGAGGTTGTTGTTGTTTTTCAATGTTGAGGTTGTTGTTGAATTTGTTGGTGTTTTTCAATGTTGAGGTTGTTGTTGAATTTGTTGGTGTTTTTCAATGTTGAGGTTGCTGTTGTTTTTCAATGTTGAGGGTGTTGTTGAGTTTGTTGGTGTTTTTCAATGTTGAGGTTGTTGTTGAATTTGTTGGTGTTTTTCAATGTTGAGGTTTTTGTTGTATTTATTGGTGTTTTTCAATGCTGAGGTTGTTGTTGTTTTTCAATGTTGAGGTTGTCGTTGAATTTGTTGGTGTTTTTCAATGTTTAGTTTGTTGTTGTTTTTCAATGTTGAGGTTGTTGTTCAATTTGTTGGTGTTTTTCAATGTAGAGGTTGTTGTTGTTTTTCAATTTTGAGGTTGTTGTTGAATTTGTTGGTGTTTTTCAATGTTGAGGTTGTTGTTGAATTTGTTGGTGTTTTTCAATGTTGAGGTTGTTGTTGAATTTGTTGGTGTTTTTCAATGTTGAGGTTGTTGCTGTTTTTCAATGCTGAGGTTGTTGTTCAATTTGTTGCTGTTTTTCAATCTTGAGGTTGTTGTTGAATTTGTTGGTGTTTTTCAATGTTGAGGTTGTTGTTGTTTTTTAATGTTGAGGTTGTTGTTGAATTTGTTGGTGTTTTTCAATGTTGAGGTTGTTGTTGAATTTGTTGGTGTTTTTCAATGTTGAGGTTGTTGTTGTTTTTCAATGTTGAGGTTGTTGTTGAATTTGTTGGTGCTTTTCAATGTTGAGATTGTTGTTGAATTTGTTGGTGTTTTTCAATGTTGAGGTTGTTGTTGTTTTTCAATGTTGAGGTTGTTGTTGAATTTGTAGGTGTTTTTCAATGTTGAGTTTGTTGTTGAATTTGTTGGTGTTTTTCAATTTCGAGGTTGTTGTTGAATTTGTTAGTGTTTTTCAATGTTGAGGTTGTTGTTGAATTTGTTGGTGTTTTTCAATGTTGAGGTTTATTGTTGAATTTGTTGGTGTTTTTCAATGTTGAGGTTGTTGTTGTTTTTCAATGTTGAGGCTGTTGTTGAATTTGTTGGTGTTTTTCAATGTTTAGTTTGTTGTTGTTTTTCAATGTTGAGGTTGTTGTTGAATTTGTTGGTGTTTTTCAATGTTGAGGTTGTTGTTGTTTTTCAATGTTGAGGTTGTTGTTGAATTTGTTGGTGTTTTTCAATTTCGAGGTTGTTGTTGAATTTGTTGGTGTTTTTCAATGTTGAAGTTGCTGTTGTTTTTCAATGTTGAGGGTGTTGTTGAGTTTGTTGGTGTTTTTCAATGTTGAGGTTGTTGTTGAATTTGTTGGTGTTTTTCAATGTTGAGGTTTTTGTTGAATTTATTGGTGTTTTTCAATGCTGAGGTTGTTGTTGTTTTTCAATGTTGAGGTTGTCGTTGAATTTGTTGGTGTTTTTCAATGTTTAGTTTGTTGTTGTTTTTCAATGTTGAGGTTGTTGTTGAATTTGTTGGTGTTTTTCAATGTAGAGGTTGTTGTTGTTTTTCAATTTTGAGGTTGTTGTTGAATTTGTTGGTGTTTTTCAATGTTGAGGTTGTTGTTGTTTTTCAATGTTGAGGTTGTTGTTGAATTTGTTGGTGTTTTTCAATTTCGAGGTTGTTGTTGAATTTTTTGGTGTTTTTCAATGTTGAAGTTGTTGTTGAATTTGTTGGTGTTTTTCAATGTTGAGGTTGTTGTTGTTTTTCAATGTTGAGGTTGTTGTTGAATTTGTTGGTGTTTTTCAATGTTGAGGTTGTTGTTGTTTTTCAATGCTGAGGTTGTTGTTCAATTTGTTGGTGTTTTTCAATCTTGAGGTTGTTGTTGAATTTGTTGGTGTTTTTCAATGTTGAGGTTGTTGTTGTTTTTTAATGTTGAGGTTGTTGTTGAATTTGTTGGTGTTTTTCAATGTTGAGGTTGTTGTTGAATTTGTTGGTGTTTTTCAATGTTGAGGTTGTTGTTGTTTTTCAAAGTTGAGGTTGTTGTTGAATTTGTTGGTGCTTTTCAATGTTGAGATTGTTGTTGAATTTGTTGGTGTTTTTCAATATTGAGGTTGTTGTTGTTTTTCAATGTTGAGGTTGTTGTTGAATTTGTCGGTGTTTTTCAATGTTGAGTTTGTTGTTGAATTTGTTGGTGTTTTTCAATTTCGAGGTTGTTGTTGAATTTGTTAGTGTTTTTCAATGTTGAGGTTGTTGTTGAATTTGTTGGTGTTTTTCAATGTTGAGGTTGTTGTTGAATTTGTTGGTGTTTTTCAATGTTGAGGTTGTTGTTGTTTTTCAATGTTGAGGCTGTTGTTGAATTTGTTGGTGTTTTTCAATGTTTAGTTTGTTGTTGTTTTTCAATGTTGAGGTTGTTGTTGAATTTGTTGGTGTTTTTCAATGTTGAGGTTGTTGTTGTTTTTCAATGTTGAGGTTGTTGTTGAATTTGTTGGTGTTTTTCAATTTCGAGGTTGTTGTTGAATTTGTTGGTGTTTTTCAATGTTGAAGTTGTTGTTGAATTTGTTGGTGTTTTTCAATGTTGAGGTTGTTGTTGTTTTTCAATGTTGAGGTTGTTGTTGAATTTGTTGGTGTTTTTCAATGTTGAGGTTGTTGTTGAATTTGTTGGTGTTTTTCAATGTTGAGGTTGTTGTTGAATTTGTTGGTGTTTTTCAATGTTGAGGTTGTTGTTGTTTTTCAATGTTGAGGTTGTTGTTGAATTTGTTGGTGTTTTTCAAAGTTGAGGTTGTATTTGTTTTTCAATGTTGAGGTTGTTGTTGAATTTGTTGGTGTTTTCAATTTCGAGGTTGTTGTTGAATTTGTTTGTGTTTTTCAATGTTGAGGTTGTTGTTCTTTTTCAATGTTGAGGTTATTGTTGAATTTGTTGGTGTTTTTCAATGTTGAGGTTGTTGTTGTTTTTCAATGTTGAGGTTGTTGTTGAATTTGTTGGTGTTTTTCAATGTTGAGTTGTTGTTGTTTTTCAATGTTGAGGTTGTTGTTGAAATTGTTGGTGTTTTTCAATGTTGAGGTTGTTGTTGTTTTTCAATGTTGAGGTTGTTGCTGAATTTGTTGGTGTTTTTCAATGTTGAGGTTGTTGTTGAATTTGTTGGTGTTTTTCAATGTTGAGGTTGCTGTTGTTTTTCAATGTTGAGGGTGTTGTTGAGTTTGTTGGTGTTTTTCAATGTTGAGGTTGTTGTTGAATTTGTTGGTGTTTTTCAATGTTGAGGTTTTTGTTGTATTTATTGGTGTTTTTCAATGCTGAGGTTGTTGTTGTTTTTCAATGTTGAGGTTGTCGTTGAATTTGTTGGTGTTTTTCAATGTTTAGTTTGTTCTTATTTTTCAATGTTGAGGTTGTTGTTGAATTTGTTGGTGTTTTTCAATGTAGAGGTTGTTGTTGTTTTTCAATTTTGAGGTTGTTGTTGAATTTGTTGGTGTTTTTCAATGTTGAGGTTGTTGTTGTTTTTCAATGTTGAGGTTGTTGTTGAATTTGTTGGTGTTTTTCAATTTCGAGGTTGTTGTTGAATTTTTTGGTGTTTTTCAATGTTGAAGTTGTTGTTGAATTTGTTGGTGTTTTTCAATGTTGAGGTTGTTGTTGTTTTTCAATGTTGAGGTTGTTGTTGAATTTGTTGGTGTTTTTCAATGTTGAGGTTGTTGTTGTTTTTCAATGCTGAGGTTGTTGTTCAATTTGTTGCTGTTTTTCAATCTTGAGGTTGTTGTTGAATTTGTTGGTGTTTTTCAATGTTGAGGTTGTTGTTGTTTTTTAATGTTGAGGTTGTTGTTGAATTTGTTGGTGTTTTTCAATGTTGAGGTTGTTGTTGAATTTGTTGGTGTTTTTCAATGTTGAGGTTGTTGTTGTTTTTCAATGTTGAGGTTGTTGTTGAATTTGTTGGTGCTTTCAATGTTGAGATTGTTGTTGAATTTGTTGGTGTTTTTCAATGTTGAGGTTGTTGTTGTTTTTCAATGTTGAGGTTGTTGTTGAATTTGTAGGTGTTTTTCAATGTTGAGTTTGTGTTGAATTTGTTGGTGTTTTTCAATTTCGAGGTTGTTGTTGAATTTGTTAGTGTTTTTCAATGTTGAGGTTGTTGTTGAATTTGTTGGTGTTTTTCAATGTTGAGGTTTATTGTTGAATTTGTTGGTGTTTTTCAATGTTGAGGTTGTTGTTGTTTTTCAATGTTGAGGCTGTTGTTGAATTTGTTGGTGTTTTTCAATGTTTAGTTTGTTGTTGTTTTTCAATGTTGAGGTTGTTGTTGAATTTGTTGGTGTTTTTCAATGTTGAGGTTGTTGTTGTTTTTCAATGTTGAGGTTGTTGTTGAATTTGTTGGTGTTTTTCAATTTCGAGGTTGTTGTTGAATTTGTTGGTGTTTTTCAATGTTGAAGTTGCTGTTGTTTTTCAATGTTGAGGGTGTTGTTGAGTTTGTTGGTGTTTTTCAATGTTGAGGTTGTTGTTGAATTTGTTGGTGTTTTTCAATGTTGAGGTTTTTGTTGAATTTATGGTGTTTTTCAATGCTGAGGTTGTTGTTGTTTTTCAATGTTGAGGTTGTCGTTGAATTTGTTGGTGTTTTTCAATGTTTAGTTTGTTGTTGTTTTTCAATGTTGAGGTTGTTGTTGAATTTGTTGGTGTTTTTCAATGTAGAGGTTGTTGTTGTTTTTCAATTTTGAGGTTGTTGTTGAATTTGTTGGTGTTTTTCAATGTTGAGGTTGTTGTTGTTTTTCAATGTTGAGGTTGTTGTTGAATTTGTTGGTGTTTTTCAATTTCGAGGTTGTTGTTGAATTTTTTGGTGTTTTTCAATGTGAAGTTGTTGTTGAATTTGTTGGTGTTTTTCAATGTTGAGGTTGTTGTTGTTTTTCAATGTTGAGGTTGTTGTTGAATTTGTTGGTGTTTTTCAATGTTGAGGTTGTTGTTGTTTTTCAATGCTGAGGTTGTTGTTCAATTTGTTGGTGTTTTTCAATCTTGAGGTTGTTGTTGAATTTGTTGCTGTTTTTCAATGTTGAGGTTGTTGTTGTTTTTTAATGTTGAGGTTGTTGTTGAATTTGTTGGTGTTTTTCAATGTTGAGGTTGTTGTTGAATTTGTTGGTGTTTTTCAATGTTGAGGTTGTTGTTGTTTTTCAATGTTGAGGTTGTTGTTGAATTTGTAGGTGCTTTTCAATGTTGAGATTGTTGTTGAATTTGTTGGTGTTTTTCAATGTTGAGGTTGTTGTTGTTTTTCAATGTTGAGGTTGTTGTTGAATTTGTAGGTGTTTTTCAATGTTGAGTTTGTTGTTGAATTTGTTGGTGTTTTTTCAATTTCGAGGTTGTTGTTGAATTTGTTAGTGTTTTTCAATGTTGAGGTTGTTGTTGAATTTGTTGGTGTTTTTCAATGTTGAGGTTGTTGTTGAATTTGTTGGTGTTTTTCAATGTTGAGGTTGTTGTTGTTTTTCAATGTTGAGGCTGTTGTTGAATTTGTTGGTGTTTTTCAATGTTTAGTTTGTTGTTGTTTTTCAATGTTGAGGTTGTTGTTGAATTTGTTGGTGTTTTTCAATGTTGAGGTTGTATTTGTTTTTCAATGTTGAGGTTGTTGTTGAATTTGTTGGTGTTTTTCAATTTCGAGGTTGTTGTTGAATTTGTTTGTGTTTTTCAATGTTGAGGTTGTTGTTCTTTTTCAATGTTGAGGTTATTGTTGAATTTGTTGGTGTTTTTCAATGTTGAGGTTGTTGTTGTTTTTCAATGTTGAGGTTGTTGTTGAATTTGTTGGTGTTTTTCAATGTTGAGTTTGTTGTTGTTTTTCAATGTTGAGGTTGTTGTTGAAATTGTTGGTGTTTTTCAATGTTGAGGTTGTTGTTGTTTTTCAATGTTGAGGTTGTTGTTGAATTTGTTGGTGTTTTTCAATGTTGAGGTTGTTGTTGAATTTGTTGGTGTTTTTCAATGTTGAGGTGCTGTTGTTTTTCAATGTTGAGGGTGTTGTTGAGTTTGTTGGTGTTTTTCAATGTTGAGGTTGTTGTTGAATTTGTTGGTGTTTTTCAATGTTGAGGTTTTTATTGAATTTATTGGTGTTTTTCAATGCTGAGGTTGTTGTTGTTTTTCAATGTTGAGGTTGTTGTTGAATTTGTTGGTGTTTTTCCTTGATGAGGTTGTTGTTGTTTTTCAAAGTTGAGGTTGTTGTGGAATTTGTTGGTGTTTTTCAATGTCGGGGTTGTTGTTGAATTTGTTGGTGTTTTTCTATGTTGAATTTTTTGTTGAATTTGTTGGTGTTTTTCAATGTTGAGGTTGTTGTTTTTCAATGTTGAAGTTGTTGTTGAATTTGTTGGCGTTTTTAAATGTTGAGGTTGTTGTTGAATTTGTTGGTGTTTTCAATGTTGAGGTTTTTGTTGAATTTGTTGGTGTTTTTCAATGTTGAGGTTGTTGTTGTTTTTCAATGTTGAGGTTGTTGTTGAATTTGATGGTGTTTTTCAATGTCGAGGTTGTTGTTGAATTTGATGGTGTTTTTCAATGTCGAGGTTGTTGTTGAATTTGTTGTTGTTTTTCAATGTTGAGGTTCTTGTTGAATTTGTTGGTGTTTTTCAATGTTGAGGTTGTTGTTGAATTTGTTGGTGTTTTTCAATGTTGAGGTTGTTGTTATTTTTCAATGTTGAGGTTGTTGTTGAGTTTGTTGGTGTTTTTCAATGTTGAGGTGTTGTTGAATTTGTTGGTGTTTTTCAGTGTTGAGGTTGTTGTTGAATTTGTTGGTGTTTTTCAATGTCGAGGTTGTTGTTGAATTTGATGGTGTTTTTCAATGTCGAGGTTGTTGTTGAATTTGTTGTTGTTTTTCAATGTTGAGGTTGTTGTTGAATTTGTTGGTGTTTTTCAATGTTGAGGTTGTTGTTGAATTTGTTGGTGTTTTTCAATGTTGAGGTTGTTGTTATTTTTCAATGTTGAGGTTGTTGTTGAGTTTGTTGGTGTTTTTCAATGTTGAGGTTGTTGTTGAATTTGTTGGTGTTTTTCAGTGTTGAGGTTGTTGTTGAATTTGTTGGTGTTTTTCAATGTTTAGGTTGTTGCTGTTTTTCAATGTTGAGGTTGTTGTTGAATTTGTTGGTGTTTTTCAATGTTGAGGTTGTTGTTGAATTTGTTGGTGCTTTTCAATGTTGAGGTTGTTGTTATTTTTCAATGTTGAGGTTTTTGTTGAGTTTGTTGGTGTTTTTTCAATGTTGAGGTTGTTGTTGAATTTGTTGGTGTTTTTCAATGTTGAGGTTGTTGTTGAATTTGTTGGTGTTTTTCAATGTTGAGGTTGTTGTTGTTTATAAATGTTGAGGTTGTTGTTGAATTTGTTGGTGTTTTTTCAATTTTGAGGTTGTTGGTGTTTTTCAATGTTGAGGTTGATTTTGAATTTGAGGGTGTTTTTCAATGTCGAGGTTGTTGTTGAATTTGTTGGAGTTTTTCAATGTTGAGGTTGTTGTTGTTTTTCAATGTTGAGGTTGTTGTTGAATTTTTTGGTGGTTATCAATGTTGAGATTGTTGTTGTTTTTCAATGTTGAGGATGTTGTTGAATTTGTTGGTGTTTTTAAATGTTGAGGTTGTTGTTGAATGTGCTGGTGTTTTGCAATGTTGGGGTTGTTGTTGTTTTTCAATGTTGAGGTTGTTGTTGAATTTGTTGGTGTTTTTCAATGTTGAGGTTTTTGTTGTTTTTCAATGTTGAGGTTGTTGTTGTATTTGTTGGTGTTTTTCAATGTTGAAGTTGTTGTTGAATTTGTTGGTGTTTTTAAATGTTGAGGTTGTTGTTGTTTTTCAATGTTGAGGTTGTTGTTGAATTTGTTGGTGATTTTCAATGTTGAGGTTGTTGTTGTTTTTCAATGCTGAGGTTGTTGTTGAATTTGTTGGTGTTTTTCAATGTTGAGGTTGTTGTTGAATTTGTTGGTGTTTTTCAATGTTGAGGTTGTTGTTGAATTTGTTGGTGTTTTTCAATGTTTCGGTTGTTGTTGTTTTTCAATGTTGAGGTTGTTGTTGAATTTGTTGGTGTTTTTCAATGTTGAGGTTGTTGTTGAATTTTTTGTTGTTTTTCAATGTTGAGGTTGTTGTTGTTTTTCAATGTTGAGGTTGTTGTTGAATTTGTTGGTGTTTTTCAATGTTGAGGTTTTTGTTGTTTTTCAATGTTGAGGTTGTTGTTGTATTTGTTTGTGTTTTTCAATTTCGAGGCTGTTGTTGAATTTGTTGGTGATTTTCAATGTTGAGGTTGTTGTTGTTTTTCAATGTTGAGGTTGTTGTTGAATTTGTTGGTGTTTTTCAATGTTTAGGTTGTTGTTGTTTTTCAATGTTGAGGTTGTTGTTGAATTTGTTTGTGTTTTTCAATGTTGAGGTTGTTGTTGAATTTGTTGGTGTTTTTCAATGTTGAGGTTGTTGTTATTTTTCAATGTTGAGGTTGTTGTTGAGTTTGTTGGTGTTTTTCAATGTTGAGGTTGTTGTTGAATTTGTTGGTGTTTTTCAATGTTGAGGTTGTTGTTGAATTTGTTGGTGTTTTTCAATGTTGAGGTTGTTGTTGTTTTTCAATGTTGAGGTTGTTGTTGAATTTGTTGGTGTTTTTCAACGTTGAGGTTGTTGTTGAATTTGTTGGTGTTTTTCAATGTTGAGGTTGTTGTTGTTTTTCAATGTTGAGGTTGTTGTTGAATTTGTTGGTGTTTTTCAATGTTGAGTTTGTTGTTGTTTTTCAATGTTGAGCTTGTTGTTGAATTTGTTGCTGTTTTTCAATGTTGAGGTTGTTGTTGTTCTTCAATGTTGAGGTTGTTGTTGAATTTGTTGGTGTTTTTCAATGTTGAGGTTGTCGTTGTTTTTCAATGTTGAGGTTGTTGTTGAATTTGTTGGTGCTTTTCAATGTTGAGGTTGTTGTTGTTTTTCAATGTTGAGGTTGTTGTTGAATTTGTTGGTGTTTTTCAATGTTGAGTTTGTTGTTGAATTTGTTGGTGTTTTTCAATTTCGAGGTTGTTGTTGAATTTGTTAGTGTTTTTCAACGTTGAGGTTGTTGTTGTTTTTCAATGTTGAGGTTGTTGTTGAATTTGTTGGTGTTTTTCAATGTTGAGGTTGTTGTTGTTTTTCAATGCTGAGGTTGTTGTTGAATTTGTTGGTGTTTTTCAATGTTGAGGTTGTTGTTGAATTTGTTGGTGTTTATCAATGTTGAGGTTGTTGTTGTTTTTTAATGTTGAGGTTGTTGTTGAATTTGTTGGTGTTTTTCAATGTTGAGGTTGTTGTTGAATTTGTTGGTGTTTTTCAATGTTGAGGTTGTTGTTGTTTTTCAATGTTGAGGTTGTTGTTGAATTTGTTGGTGCTTTTCAATGTTGAGATTGTTGTTGAATTTGTTGGTGTTTTTCAATGTTGAGGTTGTTGTTGTTTTTCAATGTTGAGGTTTTTGTTGAATTTGTAGGTGTTTTTCAATGTTGAGTTTGTTGTTGAATTTGTTGGTGTTTTTCAATTTCGAGGTTGTTGTTGAATTTGTTAGTGTTTTTCAATGTTGAGGTTGTTGTTGAATTTGTTGGTGTTTTTCAATGTTGAGGTTGTTGTTGAATTTGTTGGTGTTTTTCAATGTTGAGGTTGTTGTTGTTTTTCAATGTTGAGGCTGTTGTTGAATTTGTTGGTGTTTTTCAATGTTTAGTTTGTTGTTGTTTTTCAATGTTGAGGTTGTTGTTGAATTTGTTGGTGTTTTTCAATGTTGAAGTTGTTGTTGTTTTTCAATTTTGAGGTTGTTGTTGAATTTGTTGGTGTTTTTCAATGCTGAGGTTGTTGTTGTGTTTCAATGTTGAGGTTGTTGTTGAATTTGTTGGTGTTTTTCAATTTCGAGGTTGTTGTTGAATTTGTTGGTGTTTTTCAATGTTGAAGTTGTTGTTGAATTTGTTGGTGTTTTTCAATGTTGAGGTTGTTGTTGTTTTTCAATGTTGAGGTTGTTGTTGAATTTGTTGGTGTTTTTCAATGTTGAGGTTGTTGTTGTTTTTCAATGCTGAGGTTGTTGTTGAATTTGTTGGTGTTTTTCAATGTTGAGGTTGTTGTTGAATTTGTTGGTGTTTTTCAATGTTGAGGTTGTTGTTGTTTTTCAATGTTGAGGTTGTTGTTGAATTTGTTGGTGTTTTTCAATGTTGAGGTTGTATTTGTTTTTCAATGTTGAGGTTGTTGTTGAATTTGTTGGTGTTTTTCAATTTCGAGGTTGTTGTTGAATTTGTTTGTGTTTTTCAATGTTGAGGTTGTTGTTCTTTTTCAATGTTGAGGTTATTGTTGAATTTGTTGCTGTTTTTCAATGTTGAGGTTGTTGTTGTTTTTCAATGTTGAGGTTGTTGTTGAATTTGTTGGTGTTTTTCAATGTTGAGTTTGATGTTGTTTTTCAATGTTGAGGTTGTTGTTGAATTTGTTGGTGTTTTTCAATGTTGAGGTTGTTGTTGTTTTTCAATGTTGAGGTTGTTGTTGAATTTGTTGGTGTTTTTCAATGTTGAGGTTGTTGTTGAATTTGTTGGTGTTTTTCAATGTTGAGGTTTTTGTTGAATTTATTGGTGTTTTTCAATGCTGAGGTTGTTGTTGTTTTTCAATGTTGACGTTGTTGTTGAATTTGTTGGTGTTTTTCCTTGATGAGGTTGTTGTTGTTTTTCAAAGTTGAGGTTGTTGTGGAATTTGTTGGTGTTTTTCAATGTCGGGGTGGTTGTTGAATTTGTTGGTGTTTTTCTATGTTGAATTTTTTGTTGAATTTGTTGGTGTTTTTCAATGTTGAGGTTGTTGTTTTTCAATGTTGAAGTTGTTGTTGAATTTTTTGGCGTTTTTAAATGTTGAGGTTGTTGTTGAATTTTTTGGTGTTTTCAATGTTGAGGTTTTTGTTGAATTTGTTGGTGTTTTTCAATGTTGAGGTTGTTGTTGTTTTTCAATGTTGAGGTTGCTGTTGAATTTGATGGTGTTTTTCAATGTCGAGGTTGTTGTTGAATTTGATGGTGTTTTTCAATGTCGAGGTTGTTGTTGAATTTGTTGGTGTTTTTCAATGTTGAGGTTGTTGTTGAATTTGTTGGTGTTTTTCAATGTTGAGGTTGTTGTTGAATTTGTTGGTGTTTTTCAATGTTGAGGTTGTTGTTATTTTTCAATGTTGAGGTTGTTGTTGAGTTTGTTGGTGTTTTTCAATGTTGAGGTTGTTGTTGATTTTGTTGGTGTTTTTCAGTGTTGAGGTTGTTGTTGAATTTGTTGGTGTTTTTCAATGTTTAGGTTGTTGTTGTTTTTCAATGTTGAGGTTGTTGTTGAATTTGTTGGTGTTTTTCAATGTTGAGGTTGTTGTTGAATTTGTTGGTGTTTTTCAATGTTGAGGTTGTTATTATTTTTCAATGTTGAGGTTTTTGTTGAGTTTGTTGGTGTTTTTCAATGTTGAGGTTGTTGTTGAATTTGTTGGTGTTTTTCAATGTTGAGGTTGTCGTTGAATTTGTTGGTGTTTTTCAATGTTGAGGTTGTTGTTGTTTTTAAATGTTGAGGTTGTTGTTGAATTTGTTGGTGTTTTTTCAATTTTGAGGTTGTTGGTGTTTTTCAATGTTGAGGTTGATTTTGAATTTGAGGGTGTTTTTCAATGTCGAGGTTGTTGTTGAATTTGTTGGAGTTTTTCAATGTTGAGGTTGTTGTTGTTTTTCAATGTTGAGGTTGTTGTTGAATTTGTTGGTGTTTTTCAATGTTGAGGTTGTTGTTGAATTTGTTGGTGTTTTTCAATGTTGAGGTTGTTGTTATTTTTCAATGTTGAGGTTTTTGTTGAGTTTGTTGGTGTTTTTCAATGTTGAGGTTGTTGTTGAATTTGTTGGTGTTTTTCAATGTTGAGGTTGTTGTTGAATTTGTTGGTGTTTTTCAATGTTTTGGTTATTGTTGTTTTTAAATGTTGAGGTTGTTGTTGAATTTGTTGGTGTTTATCAATGTTGAGATTGTTGTTGTTTCTCAATGTTGAGGTTGTTGTTGAATTTGTTGGTGTTTTTAAATGTTGAGGTTGTTGTTGAATGTGCTGGTGTTTTGCAATGTTGGGGTTGTTGTTGTTTTTCAATGTTGAGGTTGTTGTTGAATTTGTTGGTGTTTTTCAATGTTGAGGTTTTTGTTGTTTTTCAATGTTGAGGTTGTTGTTGTATTTGTTGGTGTTTTTCAATGTTGAAGTTGTTGTTGAATTTGTTGGTGTTTTTAAATGTTGAGGTTGTTGTTGTTTTTCAATGTTGAGGTTGTTGTTGAATTTGTTGGTGATTTTCAATGTTGAGGTTGTTGTTGTTTTTCCATGCTGAGGTTGTTGTTGAATTTGTTGGTGTTTTTCAATGTTGAGGTTGTTGTTGAATTTGTTGGTGTTTTTCAATGTTGAGGTTGTTGTTGAATTTGTTGGTGTTTTTCAATGTTTCGGTTGTTGTTGTTTTTCAATGTTGAGGTTGTTGTTGAATTTGTTGGTGTTTTTCAATGTTGAGGTTGTTGTTGAATTTTTTGTTGTTTTTCAATGTTGAGGTTGTTGTTGTTTTTCAATGTTGAGGTTGTTGTTGAATTTGTTTGTGTTTTTCAATTTCGAGGTTGTTGTTGAATTTGTTGGTGATTTTCAATGTTGAGGTTGTTGTTGTTTTTCAATGTTGAGGTTGTTGTTGAATTTGTTGGTGTTTTTCAATGTTGAGGTTGTTGTTATTTTTCAATGTTGAGGTTGTTGTTGAGTTTGTTGGTGTTTTTCAATGTTGAGGTTGTTGCTGAATTTGTTGGTGTTTTTCAATGTTGAGGTTGTTGTTGAATTTGTTGGTGTTTTTCAATGTTGAGGTTGTTGTTGTTTTTCAATGTTGAGGTTGTTGTTGAATTTGTTTTTGTTTTTCAACGTTGAGGTTGTTGTTGAATTTGTTGGTGTTTTTCAATGTTGAGGTTGTTGTTGTTTTTCAATGTTGAGGTTGTTGTTGAATTTGTTGCTGTTTTTCAATGTTGAGGTTGTTGTTGTTCTTCAATGTTGAGGTTGTTGTTGAATTTGTTGGTGTTTTTCAATGTTGAGGTTGTTGTTGTTTTTCAATGTTGAGGTTGTTGTTGAATTTGTTGGTGCTTTTCAATGTTGAGGTTGTTGTTGTTTTTCAATGTTGAGGTTGTTGTTGAATTTGTTGGTGTTTTTCAATGTTGAGTTTGTTGTTGAATTTGTTTTTGTTTTTCAATTTCGAGGTTGTTGTTGAATTTGTTAGTGTTTTTCAATGTTGAGGTTGTTGTTGAATTTGTTGGTGTTTTTCAATGTTGAGGTTGTTGTTGAATTTGTTGGTGTTTTTCAATGTTGAGGTTGTTGTTGTTTTTCAATGTTGAGGTTGTCATTGAATTTGTTCGTGTTTTTCAATGTTTAGTTTGTTGTTGTTTTTCAATGTTGAGGTTGTTGTTGAATTTGTTGGTGTTTTTCAATGTAGAGGTTGTTGTTGTTTTTCAATTGTGAGGTTGTTGTTGAATTTGTTGGTGTTTTTCAATGTTGAGGTTGTTGTTGTTTTTCAATGTTGAGGTTGTTGTTGAATTTGTTGGTGTTTTTCAATTTCGAGGTTGTTGTTGAATGTTTTGGTGTTTTTCAATGTTGAAGTTGTTGTTGAATTTGTTGGTGTTTTTCAATGTTGAGGTTGTTGTTGTTTTTCAATGTTGAGGTTGTTGTTGAATTTGTTGGTTTTTTTCAATGTTGAGGTTGTTGTTGTTTTTCAATGCTGAGGTTGTTGTTGAATTGGTTGGTGTTTTTCAATGTTGAGGTTGTTGTTGAATTTGTTGGTGTTTTTCAATGTTGAGGTTGTTGTTGTTTTTTAATGTTGAGGTTGTTGTTGAATTTGTTGGTGTTTTTCAATGTTGAGGTTGTTGTTGAATTTGTTGGTGTTTTTCAATGTTGAGGTTGTTGTTGTTTTTCAATGTTGAGGTTGTTGTTGAATTTGTTGGTGCTTTTCAATGTTGAGATTGTTGTTGAATTTGTTGGTGTTTTTCAATGTTGAGGTTGTTGTTGTTTTTCAATGTTGAGGTTGTTGTTGAATTTGTAGGTGTTTTTCAATGTTGAGTTTGTTGTTGAATTTGTTGGTGTTTTTCAATTTCGAGGTTGTTGTTGAATTTGTTAGTGTTTTTCAATGTTGAGGTTGTTGTTGAATTTGTTGGTGTTTTTCAATGTTGAGGTTGTTGTTGAATTTGTTGGTGTTTTTCAATGTTGAGGTTGTTGTTGTTTTTCAATGTTGAGGCTGTTGTTGAATTTGTTGGTGTTTTTCAATGTTTAGTTTGTTGTTGTTTTTCAATGTTGAGGTTGTTGTTGAATTTGTTGGTGTTTTTCAATGTTGAAGTTGTTGTTGTTTTTCAATTTTGAGGTTGTTGTTGAATTTGTTGGTGTTTTTCAATGCTGAGGTTGTTGTTGTGTTTCAATGTTGAGGTTGTTGTTGAATTTGTTGGTGTTTTTCAATTTCGAGGTTGTTGTTGAATTTGTTGGTGTTTTTCAATGTTGAAGTTGTTGTTGAATTTGTTGGTGTTTTTCAATGTTGAGGTTGTTGTTGTTTTTCAATGTTGAGGTTGTTGTTGAATTTGTTGGTGTTTTTCAATGTTGAGGTTGTTGTTGTTTTTCAATGCTGAGGTTGTTGTTGAATTTGTTGGTGTTTTTCAATGTTGAGGTTGTTGTTGAATTTGTTGGTGTTTTTCAATGTTGAGGTTGTTGTTGTTTTTCAATGTTGAGGTTGTTGTTGAATTTGTTGGTGTTTTTCAATGTTGAGGTTGTATTTGTTTTTCAATGTTGAGGTTGTTGTTGAATTTGTTGGTGTTTTTCAATTTCGAGGTTGTTGTTGAATTTGCTTGTGTTTTTCAATGTTGAGGTTGTTGTTCTTTTTCAATGTTGAGGTTGTTGTTGAATTTGTTGGTGTTTTTCAATGTTGAGTTTGTTGTTGTTTTTCAATGTTGAGGTTGTTGTTGAATTTGTTGGTGTTTTTCAATGTTGAGGTTGTTGTTGTTTTTCAATGTTGAGGTTGTTGTTGAATTTGTTGGTGTTTTTCAATGTTGAGGTTGTTGTTGAATTTGTTGGTGTTTTTCAATGTTGAGGTTTTTGTTGAATTTATTGGTGTTTTTCAATGCTGAGGTTGTTGTTGTTTTTCAATGTTGAGGTTGTTGTTGAATTTGTTGGTGTTTTTCCTTGATGAGGTTGTTGTTGTTTTTCAAAGTTGAGGTTGTTGTGGAATTTGTTGGTGTTTTTCAATGTCGGGGTTGTTGTTGAATTTGTTGGTGTTTTTCTATGTTGAATTTTTTGTTGAATTTGTTGGTGTTTTTCAATGTTGAGGTTGTTGTTTTTCAATGTTGAAGTTGTTGTTGAATTTTTTGGCGTTTTTAAATGTTGAGGTTGTTGTTGAATTTTTTGGTGTTTTCAATGTTGAGGTTTTTGTTGAATTTGTTGGTGTTTTTCAATGTTGAGGTTGTTGTTGTTTTTCAAAGTTGAGGTTGCTGTTGAATTTGATGGTGTTCTTCAATGTCGAGGTTGTTGTTGAATTTGATGGTGTTTTTCAATGTCGAGGTTGTTGTTGAATTTGTTGGTGTTTTTCAATGTTGAGGTTGTTGTTGAATTTGTTGGTGTTTTTCAATGTTGAGGTTGTTGTTGAATTTGTTGGTGTTTTTCAATGTTGAGGTTGTTGTTATTTTTCAATGTTGAGGTTGTTGTTGAGTTTGTTGGTGTTTTTCAATGTTGAGGTTGTTGTTGATTTTGTTGGTCTTTTTCAATGTTGAGGTTGTTGTTGAATTTGTTGGTGTTTTTCAATGTTTAGGTTGTTGTTGTTTTTAATGTTGAGGTTGTTGTTGAATTTGTTGGTGTTTTTCAATGTTGAGGTTGTTGTTGAATTTGTTGGTGTTTTTCAATGTTGAGGTTGTTGTTATTTTTCAAAGTTGAGGTTTTTGTTGAGTTTGTTGGTGTTTTTCAATGTTGAGGTTGTTGTTGAATTTGTTGGTGTTTTTCAATGTTGAGGTTGTTGTTGAATTTGTTGGTGTTTTTCAATGTTGAGGTTGTTGTTGTTTTTAAATGTTGAGGTTGTTGTTGAATTTGTTGGTGTTTTTTCAATTTTGAGGTTGTTGGTGTTTTTCAATGTTGAGGTTGATTTTGAATTTGAGGGTGTTTTTCAATGTCGAGGTTGTTGTTGAATTTGTTGGAGTTTTTCAATGTTGAGGTTGTTGTTGTTTTTCAATGTTGAGGTTGTTGTTGAATTTTTTGGTGTTTATCAATGTTGAGATTGTTGTTGTTTTTCAATGTTGAGGATGTTGTTGAATTTGTTGGTGTTTTTAAATGTTGAGGTTGTTGTTGAATGTGCTGGTGTTTTGCAATGTTGGGGTTGTTGTTGCTTTTCAATGTTGAGGTTGTTGTTGAATTTGTTGGTGTTTTTCAATGTTGAGGTTTTTGTTGTTTTTCAATGTTGAGGTTGTTGTTGTATTTGTTGGTGTTTTTCAATGTTGAAGTTGTTGTTGAATTTGTTGGTGTTTTTAAATGTTGAGGTTGCTGTTGTTTTTCAATGTTGAGGTTGTTGTTGAATTTGTTGGTGATTTTCAATGTTGAGGTTGTTGTTGTTTTTCCATGCTGAGGTTGTTGTTGAATTTGTTGGTGTTTTTCAATGTTGAGGTTGTAGTTGAATTTGTTGGTGTTTTTCAATGTTGAGGTTGTTGTTGAATTTGTTGGTGTTTTTCAATGTTGAGGTTGTTGTTGTTTTTCAATGTTGAGGTTGTTGTTGAATTTGTTGGTGTTTTTCAATGTTGAGGTTGTTGTTGAATTTTTTGTTGTTTTTCAATGTTGACGTTAGCGTTGTTTTTCAATGTTGAGGTTGTTGTTGAATTTGTTGGTGTTTTTCAATGTTGAGGTTTTTGTTGTTTTTCAATGTTGAGGTTGTTGTTGTATTTGTTTGTGTTTTTCAATTTCGAGGTTGTTGTTGAATTTGTTGGTGATTTTCAATGTTGAGGTTGTTGTTGTTTTTCAATGTTGAGGTTGTTGTTGAATTTGTTGGTGTTTATCAATGTTTAGGTTGTTGTTGTTTTTCAATGTTGAGGTTGTTGTTGAATTTGTTTGTGTTTTTCAATGTTGAGGTTGTTGTTGAATTTGTTGGTGTTTTTCAATGTTGAGGTTGTTCTTATTTTTCAATGTTGAGGTTGTTGTTGAGTTTGTTGGTGTTTTTCAATGTTGAGGTTGTTGCTGAATTTGTTGGTGTTTTTCAATGTTGAGGTTGTTGTTGAATTTGTTGGTGTTTTTCAATGTTGAGGTTGTTGTTGTTTTTCAATGTTGAGGTTGTTGTTGAATTTGTTTTTGTTTTTCAACGTTGAGTTTGTTGTTGAATTTGTTGGTGTTTTTCAATGTTGAGGTTGTTGTTGTTTTTCAATGTTGAGGTTGTTGTTGAATTTGTTGGTGTTTTTCAATGTTGAGTTTGTTGTTGTTTTTCAATGTTGAGGTTGTTGTTGAATTTGTTGCTGTTTTTCAATGTTGAGGTTGTTGTTGTTCTTCAATGTTGAGGTTGTTGTTGAATTTGTTGGTGTTTTTCAATGTTGAGGTTGTTGTTGTTTTTCAATGTTGAGGTTGTTGTTGAATTTGTTGGTGCTTTTCAATGTTGAGGTTGTTCTTGTTTTTCAATGTTGAGGTTGTTGTTGAATTTGTTGGTGTTTTTCAATGTTGAGTTTGTTGTTGAATTTGTTGGTGTTTTTCAATTTCGAGGTTGTTGTTGAATTTGTTAGTGTTTTTCAATGTTGAGGTTGTTGTTGAATTTGTTGGTGTTTTTCAATGTTGAGGTTGTTGTTGAATTTGTTGGTGTTTTTCAATGTTGAGGTTGTTGTTGTTTTTCAATGTTGAGGTTGTCGTTGAATTTGTTGGTGTTTTTCCATGTTTAGTTTGTTGTTGTTTTTCAATGTTGAGGTTGTTGTTGAATTTGTTGGTGTTTTTCAATGTAGAGGTTGTTGTTGTTTTTCAATTTTGAGGTTGTTGTTGAATTTGTTGGTGTTTTTCAATGTTGAGGTTGTTGTTGTTTTTCAATTTTGAAGTTGTTGTTGAATTTGTTGGTGTTTTTCAATTTCGAGGTTGTTGCTGAATTTGTTGGTGTTTTTCAATGTTGAGGTTGTTGTTGCTTTTCAATGTTGAGGTTGTTGTTGAATTTGTTGGTGTTTTTCAATGTTGAGGTTGTTGTTGTTTTTCAATGCTGACGTTGTTGTTGAATTTGTTGGTGTTTTTCAATGTTGAGGTTGTTGTTGAATTTGTTGGTGTTTTTCAATGTTGAGGTTGTTGTTGTTTTTTAATGTTGAGGTTGTTGTTGAATTTGTTGGTGTTTTTCAATGTTGAGGTTGTTGTTGAATTTGTTGGTGTTTTTCAATGTTGAGGTTGTTGTTGTTTTTCAATGTTGAGGTTGTTGTTGAATTTGTTGGTGTTTTTCAATGTTGAGTTTGTTGTTGTTTTTCAATGTTGAGGTTGTTGTTGAATTTGTTGCTGTTTTTCAATGTTGAGGTTGTTGTTGTTCTTCAATGTTGAGGTTGTTGTTGAATTTGTTGGTGTTTTTCAATGTTGAGGTTGTTGTTGTTTTTCAATGTTGTGGTTGTTGTTGAATTTGTTGGTGCTTTTCAATGTTGAGGTTGTTGTTGTTTTTCAATGTTGAGGTTGTTGTTGAATTTGTTGGTGTTTTTCAATGTTGAGTTTGTTGTTGAAATTGTTGGTGTTTTTCAATGTTGAGGTTGTTGTTGAATTTGTTGGTGTTTTTCAATGTTGAGGTTGTTGTTGTTTTTCAATGTTGAGGTTGTCGTTGAATTTGTTGGTGTTTTTCAATGTTTAGTTTGTTGTTGTTTTTCAATGTTGAGGTTGTTGTTGAATTTGTTGGTGTTTTTCAATGTAGAGGTTGTTGTTGTTTTTCAATTTTGAGGTTGTTGTTGAATTTGTTGGTGTTTTTCAATGTTGAGGTTGTTGTTGTTTTTCAATGTTGAGGTTGTTGTTGAATTTGTTGGTGTTTTTCAATTTCGAGGTTGTTGTTGAATTTTTTGGTGTTTTTCAATGTTGAAGTTGTTGTTGAATTTGTTGGTGTTTTTCAATGTTGAGGTTGTTGTTGTTTTTCAATGTTGAGGTTGTTGTTGAATTTGTTGGTGTTTTTCAATGTTGAGGTTGTTGTTGTTTTTCAATGCTGAGGTTGTTGTTGAATTTGTTGGTGTTTTTCAATGTTGAGGTTGTTGTTGAATTTGTTGGTGTTTTTCAATGTTGAGGTTGTTGTTGTTTTTTAATGTTGAGGTTGTTGTTGAATTTGTTGGTGTTTTTCAATGTTGAGGTTGTTGTTGAATTTGTTGGTGTTTTTCAATGTTGAGGTTGTTGTTGTTTTTCAATGTTGAGGTTGTTGTTGAATTTGTTGGTGCTTTTCAATGTTGAGATTGTTGTTGAATTTGTTGGTGTTTTTCAATGTTGAGGTTGTTGTTGTTTTTCAATGTTGAGGTTGTTGTTGAATTTGTAGGTGTTTTTCAATGTTGAGTTTGTTGTTGAATTTGTTGGTGTTTTTCAATTTCGAGGTTGTTGTTGAATTTGTTAGTGTTTTTCAATGTTGAGGTTGTTGTTGAATTTGTTGGTGTTTTTCAATGTTGAGGTTGTTGTTGAATTTGTTGGTGTTTTTCAATGTTGAGGTTGTTGTTGTTTTTCAATGTTGAGGCTGTTGTTGAATTTGTTGGTGTTTTTCAATGTTTAGTTTGTTGTTGTTTTTCAATGTTGAGGTTGTTGTTGAATTTGTTGGTGTTTTTCAATGTTGAAGTTGTTGTTGTTTTTCAATTTTGAGGTTGTTGTTGAATTTGTTGGTGTTTTTCAATGCTGAGGTTGTTGTTGTGTTTCAATGTTGAGGTTGTTGTTGAATTTGTTGGTGTTTTTCAATTTCGAGGTTGTTGTTGAATTTGTTGGTGTTTTTCAATGTTGAAGTTGTTGTTGAATTTGTTGGTGTTTTTCAATGTTGAGGTTGTTGTTGTTTTTCAATGTTGAGGTTGTTGTTGAATTTGTTGGTGTTTTTCAATGTTGAGGTTGTTGTTGTTTTTCAATGCTGAGGTTGTTGTTGAATTTGTTGGTGTTTTTCAATGTTGAGGTTGTTGTTGAATTTGTTGGTGTTTTTCAATGTTGAGGTTGTTGTTGTTTTTCAATGTTGAGGTTGTTGTTGAATTTGTTGGTGTTTTTCAATGTTGAGGTTGTATTTGTTTTTCAATGTTGAGGTTGTTGTTGAATTTGTTGTTGTTTTTCAATGTTGAGGTTGTTGTTGAATTTGTTGGTGTTTTTCAATGTTGAGGTTGTTGTTCTTTTTCAATGTTGAGGTTATTGTTGAATTTGTTGGTGTTTTTCAATGTTGAGGTTGTTGTTGTTTTTCAATGTTGAGGTTGTTGTTGAATTTGTTGGTGTTTTTCAATGTTGAGTTTGTTGTTGTTTTTCAATGTTGAGGTTGTTGTTGAATTTGTTGGTGTTTTTCAATGTTGAGGTTGTTGTTGTTTTTCAATGTTGAGGTTGTTGTTGAATTTGTTGGTGTTTTTCAATGTTGAGTTTGTTGTTGAATTTGTTGGTGTTTTTCAATGTTGAGGTTGCTGTTGTTTTTCAATGTTGAGGTTGTTGTTGAGTTTGTTGGTGTTTTTCAATGTTGAGGTTGTTGTTGAATTTGTTGGTGTTTTTCAATGTTGAGGTTGTTGTTGAATTTATTGGTGTTTTTCAATGCTGAGGTTGTTGTTGCTTTTCAATGTTGAGGTTATTGTTGAATTTGTTGGTGTTTTTCCATGATGAGGTTGTTGTTGTTTTTCAAAGTTGAGGTTGTTGTGGAATTTGTTGGTGTTTTTCAATGTCGGGGTTGTTGTTGAATTTGTTGGTGTTTTTCTATGTTGAATTTTTTGTTGAATTTGTTCGTGTTTTTCAATGTCGAGGTTGTTGTTTTTCAATGTTGAAGTTGTTGTTGAATTTGTTGGCGTTTTTAAATGTTGAGGTTGTTGTTGAATTTGTTGGTGTTTTCAATGTTGAGGTTTTTGTTGAATTTGATGGTGTTTTTCAATGTTGAGGTTGTTGTTGTTTTTCAATGTTGAGGTTGTTGTTGAATTTGATGGTGTTTTTCAATGTCGAGGTTGTTGTTGAATTTGTTGGTGTTTTTCAATGTTGAAGTTGTTGTTGAATTTGTTGGTGTTTTTCAATGTTGAGGTTGTTGCTGTTTTTCAATGTTGAGGTTGTTGTTGAATTTGATGATGTTTTTCAATGTCGAGGTTGTTGTTGAATTTGTTGGTGTTTTTCAATGTTGAGGTTGTTGTTGAATTTGTTGGTGTTTTTCAATGTTGAGGTTGTTGTTGAATTTGTTGGTGTTTTTCAATGTTGAGGTTGTTGTTGAATTTGTTGGTGTTTTTCAATGTTGAGGTTTTTGTTGTTTTTCAATGTTGAAGTTGTTGTTGAATTTGTTGGTGTTTTTCAATGTTGAGGTTGTTGTTGTTTTTCAATGTTGAGGTTGTTGTTGAATTTGTTGGTGTTTTTCAATGTTGAGGTTGTTGTTGTTTTTCAATGCTGAGGTTGTTGTTGAATTTGTTGGTGTTTTTCAATGTTGAGGTTGTTGTTGAATTTGTTGGTGTTTTTCAATGTTGAGGTTGTTGTTGTTTTTTAATGTTGAGGTTGTTGTTGAATTTGTTGGTGTTTTTCAATGTTGAGGTTGTTGTTGAATTTGTTGGTGTTTTTCAATGTTGAGGTTGTTGTTGTTTTTCAATGTTGAGGTTGTTGTTGAATTTGTTGGTGCTTTTCAATGTTGAGATTGTTGTTGAATTTGTTGGTGTTTTTCAATGTTGAGGTTGTTGTTGTTTTTCAATGTTGAGGTTGTTGTTGAATTTGTAGGTGTTTTTCAATGTTGAGTTTGTTGTTGAATTTGTTGGTGTTTTTCAATTTCGAGGTTGTTGTTGAATTTGTTAGTGTTTTTCAATGTTGAGGTTGTTGTTGAATTTGTTGGTGTTTTTCAATGTTGAGGTTGTTGTTGAATTTGTTGGTGTTTTTCAATGTTGAAGTTGTTGTTGTTCTTCAATTTTGAGGTTGTTGTTGAATTTGATGGTGTTTTTCAATGTCGAGGTTGTTGTTGAATTTGTTGGTGTTTTTCAATGTTGAAGTTGTTGTTGAATTTGTTGGTGTTTTTCAATGTTGAGGTTGTTGCTGTTTTTCAATGTTGAGGTTGTTGTTGAATTTGATGGTGTTTTTCAATGTTGAGGTTGTTGTTGAATTTTTTGGTGTTTTTCAATGTTGAGGTTGTTGTTGAATTTGTTGGTGTTTTTCAATGTTGAGGTTGTTGTTGAATTTGTTGGTGTTTTTCAATGTTGAGGTTGTTGTTGAATTTGTTGGTGTTTTTCAATGTTGAGGTTTTTGTTGTTTTTCAATGTTGAGGTTGTTGTTGTATTTGTTGGTGTTTTTCAATGTTGAAGTTGTTGTTGAATTTGTTGGTGTTTTTAAATGTTGAGGTTGTTGTTGTTTTTCAATGTTGAGGTTGTTGTTGAATTTGTTGGTGATTTTCAATGTTGAGGTTGTTGTTGTTTTTCAATGCTGAGGTTGTTGTTGAATTTGTTGGTGTTTTTCAATGTTGAGGTTGTTGTTGAATTTGTTGGTGTTTTTCAATGTTTCGGTTGTTGTTGTTTTTCAATGTTGAGGTTGTTGTTGAATTTGTTGGTGTTTTTCAATGTTGAGGTTGTTGTTGAATTTTTTGTTGTTTTTCAATGTTGAGATTGTTGTTGTTTTTCAATGTTGAGGTTGTTGTTGAATTTGTTGGTGTTTTTCAATGTTGAGGTTTTTGTTGTTTTTCAATGTTGAGGTTGTTGTTGTATTTGTTTGTGTTTTTCAATTTCGAGGTTGTTGTTGAATTTGTTGGTGATTTTCAATGTTGAGGTTGTTGTTGTTTTTCAATGTTGAGGTTGTTGTTGAATTTGTTGGTGTTTTTCAATGTTTAGGTTGTTGTTGTTTTTCAATGTTGAGGTTGTTGTTGAATTTGTTTGTGTTTTTCAATGTTGAGGTTGTTGTTGAATTTGTTGGTGTTTTTCAATGTTGAGGTTGTTGTTATTTTTCAATGTTGAGGTTGTTGTTGAGTTTGTTGGTGTTTTTCAATGTTGAGGTTGTTGTTGAATTTGTTGGTGTTTTTCAATGTTGAGGTTGTTCTTGAATTTGTTGGTGTTTTTCAATGTTGAGGATGTTGTTGTTTTTCAATGTTGAGGTTGTTGTTGAATTTGTTGGTGTTTTTCAACGTTGAGGTTGTTGTTGAACTTGTTGGTGTTTTTCAATGTTGAGGTTGTTGTTGTTTTTCAATGTTGAGGTTGTTGTTGAATTTGTTGGTGTTTTTCAATGTTGAGTTTGTTGTTGTTTTTCAATGTTGAGGTTATTGTTGAATTTGTTGCTGTTTTTCAATGTTGAGGTTGTTGTTGTTCTTCAATGTTGAGGTTGTTGTTGAATTTGTTGGTGTTTTTCAATGTTGAGGTTGTTGTTGTTTTTCAATGTTGAGGTTGTTGTTGAATTTGTTGGTGCTTTTCAATGTTGAGGTTGTTGTTGTTTTTCAATGTAGAGGTTGTTGTTGAATTTGTTGGTGCTTTTCAATGTTGAGGTTGTTGTTGTTTTTCAATGTTGAGGTTGTTGTTGAATTTGTTGGTGTTTTTCAATGTTGAGTTTGTTGTTGAATTTGTTGGTGTTTTTCAATTTCGAGGTTGTTGTTGAATTTGTTAGTGTTTTTCAATGTTGAGGTTGTTGTAGAATTTGTTGGTGTTTTTCAATGTTGAGGTTGTTGTTGAATTTGTTGGTGTTTTTCAATGTTGAGGTTGTTGTTGTTTTTCAATGTTGAGGTTGTCGTTGAATTTGTTGGTGTTTTTCAATGTTTAGTTTGTTGTTGTTTTTCAATGTTGAGGTTGTTGTTGAATTTGTTGGTGTTTTTCAATGTAGAGGTTGTTGTTGTTTTTCAATTTTGAGGTTGTTGTTGAATTTGTTGGTGTTTTTCAATGTTGAGGTTGTTGTTGTTTTTCAATGTTGAGGTTGTTGTTGAATTTGTTGGTGTTTTTCAATTTCGAAGTTGTTGTTGAATTTTTTGGTGTTTTTCAATGTTGAAGTTCTTGTTGAATTTGTTGGTGTTTTTCAATGTTGAGGTTGTTGTTGTTTTTCAATGTTGAGGTTGTTGTTGAATTTGTTGGTGTTTTTCAATGTTGAGGTTGTTGTTGTTTTTCAATGCTGAGGTTGTTGTTGAATTTGTTGGTGTTTTTCAATGTTGAGGTTGTTGTTGAATTTGTTGGTGTTTTTCAATGTTGAGGTTGTTGTTGTTTTTTAATGTTGAGGTTGTTGTTGAATTTGTTGGTGTTTTTCAATGTTGAGGTTGTTGTTGAATTTGTTGGTGTTTTTCAATGTTGAGGTTGTTGTTGTTTTTCAATGTTGAGGTTGTTGTTGAATTTGTTGGTGCTTTTCAATGTTGAGATTGTTGTTGAATTTGTTGGTGTTTTTCAATGTTGAGGTTGTTGTTGTTTTTCAATGTTGAGGTTGTTGTTGAATTTGTAGGTGTTTTTCAATGTTGAGTTTGTTGTTGAATTTGTTGGTGTTTTTCAATTTCGAGGTTGTTGTTGAATTTGTTAGTGTTTTTCAATGTTGAGGTTGTTGTTGAATTTGTTGGTGTTTTTCAATGTTGAGGTTGTTGTTGAATTTGTTGGTGTTTTTCAATGTTTAGTTTGTTGTTGTTTTTCAATGTTGAGGTTGTTGTTGAATTTGTTGGTGTTTTTCAATGTTGAGGTTGTATTTGTTTTTCAATGTTGAGGTTGTTGTTGAATTTGTTGTTGTTTTTCAATGTTGAGGTTGTTGTTGAATTTGTTGGTGTTTTTCAATGTTGAGGTTGTTGTTCTTTTTCAATGTTGAGGTTATTGTTGAATTTGTTGGTGTTTTTCAATGTTGAGGTTGTTGTTGTTTTTCAATGTTGAGGTTGTTGTTGAATTTGTTGGTGTTTTTCAATGTTGAGTTTGTTGTTGTTTTTCAATGTTGAGGTTGTTGTTGAATTTGTTGGTGTTTTTCAATGTTGAGGTTGTTGTTGTTTTTCAATGTTGAGGTTGTTGTTGAATTTGTTGGTGTTTTTCAATGTTGAGTTTGTTGTTCAATTTGTTGGTGTTTTTCAATGTTGAGGTTGCTGTTGTTTTTCAATGTTGAGGTTGTTGTTGAGTTTGTTGGTGTTTTTCAATGTTGAGGTTGTTGTTGAATTTGTTGGTGTTTTTCAATGTTGAGGTTGTTGTTGAATTTATTGATGTTTTTCAATGCTGAGGTTGTTGTTGCTTTTCAATGTTGAGGTTGTTGTTGAATTTGTTGGTGTTTTTCCATGATGAGGTTGTTGTTGTTTTTCAAAGTTGAGGTTGTTGTGGAATTTGTTGGTGTTTTTCAATGTCGGGGTTGTTGTTGAATTTGTTGGTGTTTTTCTATGTTGAATTTTTTGTTGAATTTGTTCGTGTTTTTCAATGTTGAAGTTGTTGTTGAATTTGTTGGCGTTTTTAAATGTTGAGGTTGTTGTTGAATTTGTTGGTGTTTTCAATGTTGAGGTTTTTGTTGAATTTGATGGTGTTTTTCAATGTTGAGGTTGTTGTTGTTTTTCAATGTTGAGGTTGTTGTTGAATTTGATGGTGTTTTTCAAAGTCGAGGTTGTTGTTGAATTTGTTGGTGTTTTTCAATGTTGAAGTTGTTGTTGAATTTGTTGGTATTTTTCAATGTTGAGGTTGTTGCTGTTTTTCAATGTTGAGGTTGTTGTTGAATTTGTTGGTGTTTTTCAATGTTGAGGTTCTTGTTGAATTTGTTGGTGTTTTTCAATGTTGAGGTTGTTGTTGAATTTGTTGGTGTTTTTCAATGTTGAGGTTTTTGTTGTTTTTCAATGTTGAGGTTGTTGTTGTATTTGTTGGTGTTTTTCAATGTTGAAGTTGTTGTTGAATTTGTTGGTGTTTTTAAATGTTGAGGTTGTTGTTGTTTTTCAATGTTGAGGTTGTTGTTGAATTTGTTGGTGATTTTCAATGTTGAGGTTGTTGTTGTTTTTCAATGCTGAGGTTGTTGTTGAATTTGTTGGTGTTTTTCAATGTTGAGGTTGTTGTTGAATTTGTTGGTGTTTTTCAATGTTGAGGTTGTTGTTATTTTTCAATGTTGAGGTTGTTGTTGAGTTTGTTGGTGTTTTTCAATGTTGAGGTTGTTGTTGAATTTGTTGGTGTTTTTCAATGTTGAGGTTGTTGTTGAATTTGTTGGTGTTTTTCAACGTTGACGTTGTTGTTGAATTTGTTGGTGTTTTTCAATGTTGAGGTTGTTGTTGTTTTTCAATGTTGAGGTTGTTCTTGAATTTGTTGGTGTTTTTCAATGTTGAGTTTGTTGTTGTTTTTCAATGTTGAGGTTGTTGTTGTTCTTCAATGTTGAGGTTGTTGTTGAATTTGTTGGTGTTTTTCAATGTTGAGGTTGTTGTTGTTTTTCAATGTAGAGGTTGTTGTTGAATTTGTTGGTGCTTTTCAATGTTGAGGTTGTTGTTGTTTTTCAATGTTGAGGTTGTTGTTGAATTTGTTGGTGTTTTTCAATGTTGAGTTTGTTGTTGAATTTGTTGGTGTTTTTCAATTTCGAGGTTGTTGTTGAATTTGTTAGTGTTTTTCAATGTTGAGGTTGTTGTTGAATTTGTTGGTGTTTTTCAATGTTGAGGTTGTTGTTGAATTTGTTGGTGTTTTTCAATGTTGAGGTTGTTGTTGTTTTTCAATGTTGAGGTTGTCGTTGAATTTGTTGGTGTTTTTCAATGTTTAGTTTGTTGTTGTTTTTCAATGTTGAGGTTGTTGTTGAATTTGTTGGTGTTTTTCAATGTAGAGGTTGTTGTTGTTTTTCAATTTTGAGGTTGTTGTTGAATTTGTTGGTGTTTTTCAATGATGAGGTTGTTGTTGTTTTTCAATGTTGAGGTTGTTGTTGAATTTGTTGGTGTTTTTCAATTTCGAGGTTGTTGTTGAATTTTTTGGTGTTTTTCAATGTTGAAGTTGTTGTTGAATTTGTTGGTGTTTTTCAATGTTGAGGTTGTTGTTGTTTTTCAATGTTGAGGTTGTTGTTGAATTTGTTGGTGTTTTTCAATGTTGAGGTTGTTGTTGTTTTTCAATGCTGAGGTTGTTGTTGAATTTGTTGGTGTTTTTCAATGTTGAGGTTGTTGTTGAATTTGTTGGTGTTTTTCAATGTTGAGGTTGTTGTTGTTTTTTAATGTTGAGGTTGTTGTTGAATTTGTTGGTGTTTTTCAATGTTGAGGTTGTTGTTGAATTTGTTGGTGTTTTTCAATGTTGAGGTTGTTGTTTTTTTTCAATGTTGAGGTTGTTGTTGAATTTGTTGGTGCTTTTCAATGTTGAGATTGTTGTTGAATTTGTTGGTGTTTTTCAATGTTGAGGTTGTTGTTGTTTTTCAATGTTGAGGTTGTTGTTGAATTTGTAGGTGTTTTTTAATGTTGAGTTTGTTGTTGAATTTGTTGGTGTTTTTCAATTTCGAGGTTGTTGTTGAATTTGTTAGTGCTTTTCAATGTTGAGGTTGTTGTTGAATTTGTTGGTGTTTTTCAATGTTGAGGTTGTTGTTGAATTTGTTGGTGTTTTTCAATGTTTAGTTTGTTGTTGTTTTTCAATGTTGAGGTTGTTGTTGAATTTGTTGGTGTTTTTCAATGTTGAAGTTGTTGTTGTTCTTCAATTTTGAGGTTGTTGTTGAATTTGATGGTGTTTTTCAATGTCGAGGTTGTTGTTGAATTTGTTGGTGTTTTTCAATGTTGAAGTTGTTGTTGAATTTGTTGGTGTTTTTCAATGTTGAGGTTGTTGCTGTTTTTCAATGTTGAGGTTGTTGTTGAATTTGATGGTGTTTTTCAATGTTGAGGTTGTTGTTGAATTTTTTGGTGTTTTTCAATGTTGAGGTTGTTGTTGAATTTGTTGGTGTTTTTCAATGTTGAGGTTGTTGTTGAATTTGTTGGTGTTTTTCAATGTTGAGGTTGTTGTTGAATTTGTTGGTGTTTTTCAATGTTGAGGTTTTTGTTGTTTTTCAATGTTGAGGTTGTTGTTGTATTTGTTGGTGTTTTTCAATGTTGAAGTTGTTGTTGAATTTTTTGGTGTTTTTCAATGTTGAAGTTCTTGTTGAATTTGTTGGTGTTTTTCAATGTTGAGGTTGTTGTTGTTTTTCAATGTTGAGGTTGTTGTTGAATTTGTTGGTGTTTTTCAATGTTGAGGTTGTTGTTGTTTTTCAATGCTGAGGTTGTTGTTGAATTTGTTGGTGTTTTTCAATGTTGAGGTTGTTGTTGAATTTGTTGGTGTTTTTCAATGTTGAGGTTGTTGTTGTTTTTTAATGTTGAGGTTGTTGTTGAATTTGTTGGTGTTTTTCAATGTTGAGGTTGTTGTTGAATTTGTTGGTGTTTTTCAATGTTGAGGTTGTTGTTGTTTTTCAATGTTGAGGTTGTTGTTGAATTTGTTGGTGCTTTTCAATGTTGAGATTGTTGTTGAATTTGTTGGTGTTTTTCAATGTTGAGGTTGTTGTTGTTTTTCAATGTTGAGGTTGTTGTTGAATTTGTAGGTGTTTTTCAATGTTGAGTTTGTTGTTGAATTTGTTGGTGTTTTTCAATTTCGAGGTTGTTGTTGAATTTGTTAGTGTTTTTCAATGTTGAGGTTGTTGTTGAATTTGTTGGTGTTTTTCAATGTTGAGGTTGTTGTTGAATTTGTTGGTGTTTTTCAATGTTTAGTTTGTTGTTGTTTTTCAATGTTGAGGTTGTTGTTGAATTTGTTGGTGTTTTTCAATGTTGAGGTTGTATTTGTTTTTCAATGTTGAGGTTGTTGTTGAATTTGTTGTTGTTTTTCAATGTTGAGGTTGTTGTTGAATTTGTTGGTGTTTTTCAATGTTGAGGTTGTTGTTCTTTTTCAATGTTGAGGTTATTGTTGAATTTGTTGGTGTTTTTCAATGTTGAGGTTGTTGTTGTTTTTCAATGTTGAGGTTGTTGTTGAATTTGTTGGTGTTTTTCAATGTTGAGTTTGTTGTTGTTTTTCAATGTTGAGGTTGTTGTTGAATTTGTTGGTGTTTTTCAATGTTGAGGTTGTTGTTGTTTTTCAATGTTGAGGTTGTTGTTGAATTTGATGGTGTTTTTCAATGTTGAGTTTGTTGTTGAATTTGTTGGTGTTTTTCAATGTTGAGGTTGCTGTTGTTTTTCAATGTTGAGGTTGTTGTTGAGTTTGTTGGTGTTTTTCAATGTTGAGGTTGTTGTTGAATTTGTTGGTGTTTTTCAATGTTGAGGTTGTTGTTGAATTTATTGGTGTTTTTCAATGCTGAGGTTGTTGTTGCTTTTCAATGTTGAGGTTGTTGTTGAATTTGTTGGTGTTTTTCCATGATGAGGTTGTTGTTGTTTTTCAAAGTTGAGGTTGTTGTGGAATTTGTTGGTGTTTTTCAATGTCGGGGTTGTTGTTGAATTTGTTGGTGTTTTTCTATGTTGAATTTTTTGTTGAATTTGTTCGTGTTTTTCAATGTTGAGGTTGTTGTTTTTCAATGTTGAAGTTGTTGTTGAATTTGTTGGCGTTTTTAAATGTTGAGGTTGTTGTTGAATTTGTTGGTGTTTTCAATGTTGAGGTTTTTGTTGAATTTGATGGTGTTTTTCAATGTTGAGGTTGTTGTTGTTTTTCAATGTTGAGGTTGTTGTTGAATTTGATGGTGTTTTTCAAAGTCGAGGTTGTTGTTGAATTTGTTGGTGTTTTTCAATGTTGAAGTTGTTGTTGAATTTGTTGGTATTTTTCAATGTTGAGGTTGTTGCTGTTTTTCAATGTTGAGGTTGTTGTTGAATTTGATGATGTTTTTCAATGTCGAGGTTGTTGTTGAATTTGTTGGTGTTTTTCAATGTTGAGGTTGTTGTTGAATTTGTTGGTGTTTTTCAATGTTGAGGTTGTTGTTGAATTTGTTGGTGTTTTTCAATGTTGAGGTTGTTGTTGAATTTGTTGGTGTTTTTCAATGTTGAGGTTTTTGTTGTTTTTCAATGTTGAGGTTGTTGTTGTATTTGTTGGTGTTTTTCAATGTTGAAGTTGTTGTTGAATTTGTTGGTGTTTTTAAATGTTGAGGTTGTTGTTGTTTTTCAATGTTGAGGTTGTTGTTGAATTTGTTGGTGATTTTCAATGTTGAGGTTGTTGTTGTTTTTCAATGCTGAGGTTGTTGTTGAATTTGTTGGTGTTTTTCAATGTTGAGGTTGTTGTTGAATTTGTTGGTGTTTTTCAATGTTGAGGTTGTTGTTATTTTTCAATGTTGAGGTTGTTGTTGAGTTTGTTGGAGTTTTTCAATGTTGAGGTTGTTGTTGAATTTGTTGGTGTTTTTCAATGTTGAGGTTGTTGTTGAATTTGTTGGTGTTTTTCAATGTTGAGGTTGTTGTTGTTTTTCAATGTTGAGGTTGTTGTTGAATTTGTTGGTGTTTTTCAACGTTGACGTTGTTGTTGAATTTGTTGGTGTTTTTCAATGTTGAGGTTGTTGTTGTTTTTCAATGTTGAGGTTGTTGTTGAATTTGTTGGTGTTTTTCAATGTTGAGTTTGTTGTTGTTTTTCAATGTTGAGGTTGTTGTTATTCTTCAATGTTGAGGTTGTTGTTGAATTTGTTGGTGTTTTTCAATGTTGAGGTTGTTGTTGTTTTTCAATGTAGAGGTTGTTGTTGAATTTGTTGGTGCTTTTCAATGTTGAGGTTGTTGTTGTTTTTCAATGTTGAGGTTGTTGTTGAATTTGTTGGTGTTTTTCAATGTTGAGTTTGTTGTTGAATTTGTTGGTGTTTTTCAATTTCGAGGTTGTTGTTGAATTTGTTAGTGTTTTTCAATGTTGAGGTTGTTGTTGAATTTGTTGGTGTTTTTCAATGTTGAGGTTGTTGTTGTTTTTCAATGTTGAGGTTGTCGTTGAATTTGTTGGTGTTTTTCAATGTTTAGTTTGTTGTTGTTTTTCAATGTTGAGGTTGTTGTTGAATTTGTTGGTGTTTTTCAATGTAGAGGTTGTTGTTGTTTTTCAATTTTGAGGTTGTTGTTGAATTTGTTGGTGTTTTTCAATGATGAGGTTGTTGTTGTTTTTCAATGTTGAGGTTGTTGTTGAATTTGTTGGTGTTTTTCAATTTCGAGGTTGTTGTTGAATTTTTTGGTGTTTTTCAATGTTGAAGTTGTTGTTGAATTTGTTGGTGTTTTTCAATGTTGAGGTTGTTGTTGTTTTTCAATGTTGAGGTTGTTGTTGAATTTGTTGGTGTTTTTCAATGTTGAGGTTGTTGTTGTTTTTCAATGCTGAGGTTGTTGTTGAATTTGTTGGTGTTTTTCAATGTTGAGGTTGTTGTTGAATTTGTTGGTGTTTTTCAATGTTGAGGTTGTTGTTGTTTTTTAATGTTGAGGTTGTTGTTGAATTTGTTGGTGTTTTTCAATGTTGAGGTTGTTGTTGAATTTGTTGGTGTTTTTCAATGTTGAGGTTGTTGTTGTTTTTCAATGTTGAGGTTGTTGTTGAATTTGTTGGTGCTTTTCAATGTTGAGATTGTTGTTGAATTTGTTGGTGTTTTTCAATGTTGAGGTTGTTGTTGTTTTTCAATGTTGAGGTTGTTGTTGAATTTGTAGGTGTTTTTCAATGTTGAGTTTGTTGTTGAATTTGTTGGTGTTTTTCAATTTCGAGGTTGTTGTTGAATTTGTTAGTGTTTTTCAATGTTGAGGTTGTTGTTGAATTTGTTGGTGTTTTTCAATGTTGAGGTTGTTGTTGAATTTGTTGGTGTTTTTCAATGTTTAGTTTGTTGTTGTTTTTCAATGTTGAGGTTGTTGTTGAATTTGTTGGTGTTTTTCAATGTTGAAGTTGTTGTTGTTCTTCAATTTTGAGGTTGTTGTTGAATTTGATGGTGTTTTTCAATGTCGAGGTTGTTGTTGAATTTGTTGGTGTTTTTCAATGTTGAAGTTGTTGTTGAATTTGTTGGTGTTTTTCAATGTTGAGGTTGTTGCTGTTTTTCAATGTTGAGGTTGTTGTTGAATTTGATGGTGTTTTTCAATGTTGAGGTTGTTGTTGAATTTTTTGGTGTTTTTCAATGTTGAGGTTGTTGTTGAATTTGTTGGTGTTTTTCAATGTTGAGGTTGTTGTTGAATTTGTTGGTGTTTTTCAATGTTGAGGTTGTTGTTGAATTTGTTGGTGTTTTTCAATGTTGAGGTTTTTGTTGTTTTTCAATGTTGAGGTTGTTGTTGTATTTGTTGGTGTTTTTCAATGTTGAAGTTGTTGTTGAATTTGTTGGTGTTTTTAAATGTTGAGGTTGTTGTTGTTTTTCAATGTTGAGGTTGTTGTTGAATTTGTTGGTGATTTTCAATGTTGAGGTTGTTGTTGTTTTTCAATGCTGAGGTTGTTGTTGAATTTGTTGGTGTTTTTCAATGTTGAGGTTGTTGTTGAATTTGTTGGTGTTTTTCAATGTTGAGGTTGTTGTTGAATTTGTTGGTGTTTTTCAATGTTTCGGTTGTTGTTGTTTTTCAATGTTGAGGTTGTTGTTGAATTTGTTGGTGTTTTTCAATGTTGAGGTTGTTGTTGAATTTTTTGTTGTTTTTCAATGTTGAGGTTGTTGTTGTTTTTCAATGTTGAGGTTGTTGTTGAATTTGTTGGTGTTTTTCAATGTTGAGGTTTTTGTTGCTTTTCAATGTTGAGGTTGTTGTTGTATTTGTTTGTGTTTTTCAATTTCGAGGTTGTTGTTGAATTTGTTGGTGATTTTCAATGTTGAGGTTGTTGTTGTTTTTCAATGTTGAGGTTGTTGTTGAATTTGTTGGTGTTTTTCAATGTTTAGGTTGCTGTTGTTTTTCAATGTTGAGGTTGTTGTTGAATTTGTTTGTGTTTTTCAATGTTGAGGTTGTTGTTGAATTTGTTGGTGTTTTTCAATGTTGAGGTTGTTGTTATTTTTCAATGTTGAGGTTGTTGTTGAGTTTGTTGGTGTTTTTCAATGTTGAGGTTGTTGTTGAATTTGTTGGTGTTTTTCAATGTTGAGGTTGTTGTTGAATTTGTTGGTGTTTTTCAATGTTGAGGATGTTGTTGTTTTTCAATGTTGAGGTTGTTGTTGAATTTGTTGGTGTTTTTCAACGTTGAGGTTGTTGTTGAACTTGTTGGTGTTTTTCAATGTTGAGGTTGTTGT
Source organism: Isurus oxyrinchus (assembly GCA_026770705.1). Classification (NCBI taxonomy): domain Eukaryota; kingdom Metazoa; phylum Chordata; class Chondrichthyes; order Lamniformes; family Lamnidae; genus Isurus; species Isurus oxyrinchus. Next base: position 60,593 of record JANJGN010001451.1, read on the forward strand.
TGTTTTTCAATGTTGAGGTTGTTGTTGAATTTGTTGGTGTTTTTCAATGTCGAGTTTGTTGTTGTTTTTCAATGTTGAGGTTATTGTTGAATTTGTTGCTGTTTTTCAATGTTGAGGTTGTTGTTGTTCTTCAATGTTGAGGTTGTTGTTGAATTTGTTGGTGTTTTTCAATGTTGAGGTTGTTGTTGTTTTTCAATGTTGAGGTTGTTGTTGAATTTGTTGGTGCTTTTCAATGTTGAGGTTGTTGTTGTTTTTCAATGTAGAGGTTGTTGTTGAATTTGTTGGTGCTTTTCAATGTTGAGGTTGTTGTTGTTTTTCAATGTTGAGGTTGTTGTTGAATTTGTTGGTGTTTTTCAATGTTGAGTTTGTTGTTGAATTTGTTGGTGTTTTTCAATTTCGAGGTTGTTGTTGAATTTGTTACTGTTTTTCAATGTTGAGGTTGTTGTTGAATTTGTTGGTGTTTTTCAATGTTGAGGTTGTTGTTGAATTTGTTGGTGTTTTTCAATGTTGAGGTTGTTGTTTTTCAATGTTGAGGTTGTCGTTGAATTTGTTGGTGTTTTTCAATGTTTAGTTTGTTGTTGTTTTTCAATGTTGAGGTTGTTGTTGAATTTGTTGGTGTTTTTCAATGTAGAGGTTGTTGTTGTTTTTCAATTTTGAGGTTGTTGTTGAATTTGTTGGTGTTTTTCAATGTTGAGGTTGTTGTTGTTTTTCAATGTTGAGGTTGTTGTTGAATTTGTTGGTGTTTTTCAATTTCGAAGTTGTTGTTGAATTTTTTGGTGTTTTTCAATGTTGAAGTTCTTGTTGAATTTGTTGGTGTTTTTCAATGTTGAGGTTGTTGTTGTTTTTCAATGTTGAGGTTGTTGTTGAATTTGTTGGTGTTTTTCAATGTTGAGGTTGTTGTTGTTTTTCAATGCTGAGGTTGTTGTTGAATTTGTTGGTGTTTTTCAATGTTGAGGTTGTTGTTGAATTTGTTGGTGTTTTTCAATGTTGAGGTTGTTGTTGTTTTTTAATGTTGAGGTTGTTGTTGAATTTGTTGGTGTTTTTCAATGTTGAGGTTGTTGTTGAATTTGTTGGTGTTTTTCAATGTTGAGGTTGTTGTTGTTTTTCAATGTTGAGGTTGTTGTTGAATTTGTTGGTGCTTTTCAATGTTGAGATTGTTGTTGAATTTGTTGGTGTTTTTCAATGTTGAGGTTGTTGTTGTTTTTCAATGTTGAGGTTGTTGTTGAATTTGTAGGTGTTTTTCAATGTTGAGTTTGTTGTTGAATTTGTTGGTGTTTTTCAATTTCGAGGTTGTTGTTGAATTTGTTAGTGTTTTTCAATGTTGAGGTTGTTGTTGAATTTGTTGCTGTTTTTCAATGTTGAGGTTGTTGTTGAATTTGTTGGTGTTTTTCAATGTTTAGTTTGTTGTTGTTTTTCAATGTTGAGGTTGTTGTTGAATTTGTTGGTGTTTTTCAATGTTGAATTTGTTGTTGTTCTTCAATTTTGAGGATGTGTTGAATTTGATGGTGTTTTTCAATGTCGAGTTTGTTGTTGTTTTTCAATGTTGAGGTTGTTGTTGAATTTGTTGCTGTTTTTCAATGTTGAGGTTGTTGTTGTTCTTCAATGTTGAGGTTGTTGTTGAATTTGTTGGTGTTTTTCAATGTTTAGGTTGTTGTTGTTTTTCAATGTTGAGGTTGTTGTTGAATTTGTTTGTGTTTTTCAATGTTGAGGTTGTTGTTGAATTTGTTGGTGTTTTTCAATGTTGAGGTTGTTGTTATTTTTCAATGTTGAGGTTGTTGTTGAGTTTGTTGGTGTTTTTCAATGTTGAGGTTGTTGTTGAATTTGTTGGTGTTTTTCAATGTTGAGGTTGTTGTTGAATTTGTTGGTGTTTTTCAATGTTGAGGATGTTGTTGTTTTTCAATGTTGAGGTTGTTGTTGAATTTGTTGGTGTTTTTCAACGTTGAGGTTGTTGTTGAATTTGTTGGTGTTTTTCAACGTTGAGGTTGTTGTTGTTTTTCAATGTTGAGGTTGTTGTTGAATTTGTTGGTGTTTTTCAATGTTGAGTTTGTTGTTGTTTTTCAATGTTGAGGTTGTTGTTGAATTTGTTGCTGTTTTTCAATGTTGAGGTTGTTGTTGTTCTTCAATGTTGAGGTTGTTGTTGAATTTGTTGGTGTTTTTCAATGTTGAGGTTGTTGTTGTTTTTCAATGTTGAGGTTGTTGTTGAATTTGTTGGTGCTTTTCAATGTTGAGGTTGTTGTTGTTTTTCAATGTTGAGGTTGTTGTTGAATTTGTTGGTGTTTTTCAATGTTGAGTTTGTTGTTGAATTTGTTGGTGTTTTTCAATTTCGAGGTTGTTGTTGAATTTGTTAGTGTTTTTCAATGTTGAGGTTGTTGTTGAATTTGTTGGTGTTTTTCAATGTTGAGGTTGTTGTTGAATTTGTTGGTGTTTTTCAATGTTGAGGTTGTTGTTGTTTTTCAATGTTGAGGTTGTCGTTGAATTTGTTGGTGTTTTTCAATGTTTAGTTTGTTGTTGTTTTTCAATGTTGAGGTTGTTGTTGAATTTGTTGGTGTTTTTCAATGTAGAGGTTGTTGTTGTTTTTCAATTTTGAGGTTGTTGTTGAATTTGTTGGTGTTTTTCAATGTTGAGGTTGTTGTTGTTTTTCAATGTTGAGGTTGTTGTTGAATTTGTTGGTGTTTTTCAATTTCGAGGTTGTTGTTGAATTTTTTGGTGTTTTTCAATGTTGAAGTTGTTGTTGAATTTGTTGGTGTTTTTCAATGTTGAGGTTGTTGTTGTTTTTCAATGTTGAGGTTGTTGTTGAATTTGTTGGTGTTTTTCAATGTTGAGGTTGTTGTTGTTTTTCAATGCTGAGGTTGTTGTTGAATTTGTTGGTGTTTTTCAATGTTGAGGTTGTTGTTGAATTTGTTGGTGTTTTTCAATGTTGAGGTTGTTGTTGTTTTTTAATGTTGAGGTTGTTGTTGAATTTGTTGGTGTTTTTCAATGTTGAGGTTGTTGTTGAATTTGTTGGTGTTTTTCAATGTTGAGGTTGTTGTTGTTTTTCAATGTTGAGGTTGTTGTTGAATTTGTTGGTGCTTTTCAATGTTGAGATTGTTGTTGAATTTGTTGGTGTTTTTCAATGTTGAGGTTGTTGTTGTTTTTCAATGTTGACGTTGTTGTTGAATTTGTAGGTGTTTTTCAATGTTGAGTTTGTTGTTGAATTTGTTGGTGTTTTTCAATTTCGAGGTTGTTGTTGAATTTGTTAGTGTTTTTCAATGTTGAGGTTGTTGTTGAATTTGTTGGTGTTTTTCAATGTTGAGGTTGTTGTTGAATTTGTTGGTGTTTTTCAATGTTTAGTTTGTTGTTGTTTTTCAATGTTGAGGTTGTTGTTGAATTTGTAGGTGTTTTTCAATGTTGAAGTTGTTGTTGTTCTTCAATTTTGAGGTTGTTGTTGAATTTGATGGTGTTTTTCAATGTCGAGGTTGTTGTTGAATTTCTTGGTGTTTTTCAATGTTGAAGTTGTTGTTGAATTTGTTGGTGTTTTTCAATGTTGAGGTTGTTGCTGTTTTTCAATGTCGAGGTTGTTGTTGAATTTGATGGTGTTTTTCAATGTCGAGGTTGTTGTTGAATTTTTTGGTGTTTTTCAATGTTGAGGTTGTTGTTGAATTTGTTGGTGTTTTTCAATGTTGAGGTTGTTGTTGAATTTGTTGGTGTTTTTCAATGTTGAGGTTGTTGTTGAATTTGTTGGTGTTTTTCAATGTTGAGGTTTTTGTTGTTTTTCAATGTTGAGGTTGTTGTTGTATTTGTTGGTGTTTTTCAATGTTGAAGTTGTTGTTGAATTTGTTGGTGTTTTTAAATGTTGAGGTTGTTGTTGTTTTTCAATGTTGAGGTTGTTGTTGAATTTGTTGGTGATTTTCAATGTTGAGGTTGTTGTTGTTTTTCAATGCTGAGGTTGTTGTTGAATTTGTTGGTGTTTTTCAATGTTGAGGTTGTTGTTGAATTTGTTGGTGTTTTTCAATGTTGAGGTTGTTGTTGAATTTGTTGGTGTTTTTCAATGTTTCGGTTGTTGTTGTTTTTCAATGTTGAGGTTGTTGTTGAATTTGTTGGTGTTTTTCAATGTTGAGGTTGTTGTTGAATTTTTTGTTGTTTTTCAATGTTGAGGTTGTTGTTGTTTTTCAATGTTGAGGTTGTTGTTGAATTTGTTGGTGTTTTTCAATGGTGAGGTTTTTGTTGTTTTTCAATGTTGAGGTTGTTGTTGTATTTGTTTGTGTTTTTCAATTTCGAGGTTGTTGTTGAATTTGTTGGTGATTTTCAATGTTGAGGTTGTTGTTGTTTTTCAATATTGAGGTTGTTGTTGAATTTGTTGGTGTTTTTCAATGTTTAGGTTGTTGTTGTTTTTCAATGTTGAGGTTGTTGTTGAATTTGTTTGTGTTTTTCAATGTTGAGGTTGTTGTTGAATTTGTTGGTGTTTTTCAATGTTGAGGTTGTTGTTATTTTTCAATGTTGAGGTTGTTGTTGAGTTTGTTGGTGTTTTTCAATGTTGAGGTTGTTGTTGAATTTGTTGGTGTTTTTCAATGTTGAGGTTGTTGTTGAATTTGTTGGTGTTTTTCAATGTTTAGTTTGTTGTTGTTTTTCAATGTTGAGGTTGTTGTTGAATTTGTTGGTGTTTTTCAATGTTGAAGTTGTTGTTGTTTTTCAATTTTGTGGTTGTTGTTGAATTTGTTGGTGTTTTTCAAGGCTGAGGTTGTTGTTGTGTTTCAATGTTGAGGTTGTTGTTGAATTTGTTGGTGTTTTTCAATTTCGAGGTTGTTGTTGAATTTGTTGGTGTTTTTCAATGTTGAAGTTGTTGTTGAATTTGTTGGTGTTTTTCAATGTTGAGGTTGTTGTTGTTTTTAAATGTTGAGGTTGTTGTTGAATTTGTTGGTGTTTTTCAATGTTGAGGTTGTTGTTGTTTTTCAATGCTGAGGTTGTTGCTGAATTTGTTGGTGTTTTTCAATGTTGAGGTTGTTGTTGAATTTGTTGGTGTTTTTCAATGTTGAGGTTGTTGTTGTTTTTCAATGTTGAGGTTGTTGTTGAATTTGTTGGTGTTTTTCAATGTTGAGGTTGTTGTTGTTTTTCAATGCTGAGGTTGTTGTTGAATTTGTTGGTGTTTTTCAATGTTGATGTTGTTGTTGAATTTGTTGGTGTTTTTCAATGTTGAGGTTGTTGTTGTTTTTCAATGTTGAGGTTGTTGTTGAATTTGTTGGTGTTTTTTCAATTTTGAGGTTGTTGGTGTTGTTCAATGTTGAGGTTGTTCTTGTATTTGTTGGTGTTTTTCAATTTCGAGGTTGTTGTTGAATTTGTTGGTGTTTTTCAATGTTGAAGTTGTTGTTGAATTTGTTGGTGTTTTTCAATGTTGAGGTTGTTGCTGTTTTTCAATGTTGAGGTTGTTGTTGAATTTGATGGTGTTTTTCAATGTCGAGGTTGTTGTTGAATTTTTTGGTGTTTTTCAATGTTGAGGTTGTTGTTGAATTTGTTGGTGTTTTTCAATGTTGAGGTTGTTGTTGAATTTGTTGGTGTTTTTCAATGTTGAGGTTGTTGTTGAATTTGTTGGTGTTTTTCAATGTTGAGGTTTTTGTTGTTTTTCAATGTTGAGGTTGTTGTTGTATTTGTTGGTGTTTTTCAATGTTGAAGTTGTTGTTGAATTTGTTGGTGTTTTTAAATGTTGAGGTTGTTGTTGTTTTTCAATGTTGAGGTTGTTGTTGAATTTGTTGGTGATTTTCAATGTTGAGGTTGTTGTTGTTTTTCAATGCTGAGGTTGTTGTTGAATTTGTTGGTGTTTTTCAATGTTGAGGTTGTTGTTGAATTTGTTGGTGTTTTTCAATGTTGAGGTTGTTGTTGAATTTGTTGGTGTTTTTCAATGTTTCGGTTGTTGTTGTTTTTCAATGTTGAGGTTGTTGTTGAATTTGTTGGTGTTTTTCAATGTTGAGGTTGTTGTTGAATTTTTTGTTGTTTTTCAATGTTGAGGTTGTTGTTGTTTTTCAATGTTGAGGTTGTTGTTGAATTTGTTGGTGTTTTTCAATGTTGAGGTTTTTGTTGTTTTTCAATGTTGAGGTTGTTGTTGTATTTGTTTGTGTTTTTCAATTTCGAGGTTGTTGTTGAATTTGTTGGTGATTTTCAATGTTGAGGTTGTTGTTGTTTTTCAATGTTGAGGTTGTTGTTGAATTTGTTGGTGTTTTTCAATGTTTAGGTTGTTGTTGTTTTTCAATGTTGAGGTTGTTGTTGAATTTGTTTGTGTTTTTCAATGTTGAGGTTGTTGTTGAATTTGTAGGTGTTTTTCAATGTTGAGGTTGTTGTTATTTTTCAATGTTGAGGTTGTTGTTGAGTTTGTTGGTCTTTTTCAATGTTGAGGTTGTTGTTGAATTTGTTGGTGTTTTTCAATGTTGAGGTTGTTGTTGAATTTGTTGGTGTTTTTCAATGTTGAGGATGTTGTTGTTTTTCAATGTTGAGGTTGTTGTTGAATTTGTTGGTGTTTTTCAACGTTGAGGTTGTTGTTGAATTTGTTGGTGTTTTTCAATGTTGAGGTTGTTGTTGTTTTTCAATGTTGAGGTTGTTGTTGAATTTGTTGGTGTTTTTCAATGTTGAGTTTGTTGTTGTTTTTCAATGTTGAGGTTGTTGTTGAATTTGTTGCTGTTTTTCAATGTTGAGGTTGTTGTTGTTCTTCAATGTTGAGGTTGTTGTTGAATTTGTTGGTGTTTTTCAATGTTGAGGTTGTTGTTGTTTTTCAATGTTGAGGTTGTTGTTGAATTTGTTGGTGCTTTTCAATGTTGAGGTTGTTGTTGTTTTTCAATGTTGAGGTTGTTGTTGAATTTGTTGGTGTTTTTCAATGTTGAGTTTGTTGTTGAATTTGTTGGTGTTTTTCAATTTCGAGGTTGTTGTTGAATTTGTTAGTGTTTTTCAATGTTGAGGTTGTTGTTGAATTTGTTGGTGTTTTTCAATGTTGAGGTTGTTGTTGAATTTGTTGGTGTTTTTCAATGTTGAGGTTGTTGTTGTTTTTCAATGTTGAGGTTGTCGTTGAATTTGTTGGTGTTTTTCAATGTTTAGTTTGTTGTTGTTTTTCAATGTTGAGGTTGTTGTTGAATTTGTTGGTGTTTTTCAATGTAGAGGTTGTTGTTGTTTTTCAATTTTGAGGTTGTTGTTGAATTTGTTGGTGTTTTTCAAAGTTGAGGTTGTTGTTGTTTTTCAATGTTGAGGTTGTTGTTGAATTTGTTGGTGTTTTTCAATTTCGAGGTTGTTGTTGAATTTTTTGGTGTTTTTCAATGTTGAAGTTGTTGTTGAATTTGTTGGTGTTTTTCAATGTTTAGTTTGTTGTTGTTTTTCAATGTTGAGGTTGTTGTTGAATTTGTTGGTGTTTTTCAATGTAGAGGTTGTTGTTGTTTTTCAATTTTGAGGTTGTTGTTGAATTTGTTGGTGTTTTTCAATTTCGAGGTTGTTGTTGAATTTTTTGGTGTTTTTCAATGTTGAAGTTGTTGTTGAATTTGTTGGTGTTTTTCAATGTTGAGGTTGTTGTTGTTTTTCAATGTTGAGGTTGTTGTTGAATTTGTTGGTGTTTTTCAATGTTGAGGTTGTTGTTGTTTTTCAATGCTGAGGTTGTTGTTGAATTTGTTGGTGTTTTTCAATGTTGAGGTTGTTGTTGAATTTGTTGGTGTTTTTCAATGTTGAGGTTGTTGTTGTTTTTTAATGTTGAGGTTGTTGTTGAATTTGTTGGTGTTTTTCAATGTTGAGGTTGTTGTTGAATTTGTTGGTGTTTTTCAATGTTGAGGTTGTTGTTGTTTTTCAATGTTGAGGTTGTTGTTGAATTTGTTGGTGCTTTTCAATGTTGAGATTGTTGTTGAATTTGTTGGTGTTTTTCAATGTTGAGGTTGTTGTTGTTTTTCAATGTTGAGGTTGTTGTTGAATTTGTAGGTGTTTTTCAATGTTGAGTTTGTTGTTGAATTTGTTGGTGTTTTTCAATTTCGAGGTTGTTGTTGAATTTGTTAGTGTTTTTCAATGTTGAGGTTGTTGTTGAATTTGTTGGTGTTTTTCAATGTTGAGGTTGTTGTTGAATTTGTTGGTATTTTTCAATGTTGAGGTTGTTGTTGTTTTTCAATGTTGAGGCTGTTGTTGAATTTGTTGGTGTTTTTCAATGTTTAGTTTGTTGTTGTTTTTCAATGTTGAGGTTGTTGTTGAATTTGTTGGTGTTTTTCAATGTTGAAGTTGTTGTTGTTTTTCAATTTTGAGGTTGTTGTTGAATTTGTTGGTGTTTTTCAATGCTGAGGTTGTTGTTGTGTTTCAATGTTGAGGTTGTTGTTGAATTTGTTGGTGTTTTTCAATTTCGAGGTTGTTGTTGAATTTGTTGGTGTTTTTCAATGTTGAAGTTGTTGTTGAATTTGTTGGTGTTTTTCAATGTTGAGGTTGTTGTTGTTTTTCAATGTTGAGGTTGTTGTTGAATTTGTTGGTGTTTTTCAATGTTGAGGTTGTTGTTGTTTTTCAATGCTGAGGTTGTTGCTGAATTTGTTGGTGTTTTTCAATGTTGAGGTTGTTGTTGAATTTGTTGGTGTTTTTCAATGTTGAGGTTGTTGTTGTTTTTCAATGTTGAGGTTGTTGTTGAATTTGTTGGTGTTTTTCAATGTTGAGGTTGTATTTGTTTTTCAATGTTGAGGTTGTTGTTGAATTTGTTGGTGTTTTTCAATTTCGAGGTTGTTGTTGAATTTGTTTGTGTTTTTCAATGTTGAGGTTGTTGTTCTTTTTCAATGTTGAGGTTATTGTTGAATTTGTTGGTGTTTTTCAATGTTGAGGTTGTTGTTGTTTTTCAATGTTGAGGTTGTTGTTTAATTTGTTGGTGTTTTTCAATGTTGAGTTTGTTGTTGTTTTTCTATCTTGAGGTTGTTGTTGAATTTGTTGCTGTTTTTCAATGTTGAGGTTGTTGTTGTTCTTCAATGTTGAGGTTGTTGTTGAATTTGTTGGTATTTTTCAATGTTGAGGTTGTTGTTGTTTTTCAATGTTGAGGTTGTTGTTGAATTTGTTGGTGCTTTTCAATGTTGAGATTGTTGTTGTTTTTCAATGTTGAGGTTGTTGTTGAATTTGTTGGTGTTTTTCAATGTTGAGTTTGTTGTTGAATTTGTTGGTGTTTTTCAATTTCGAGGTTGTTGTTGAATTTGTTAGTGTTTTTCAATGTTGAGGTTGTTGTTGAATTTGTTGGTGTTTTTCAATGTTGAGGTTGTTGTTGAATTTGTTGGTGTTTTTCAATATTGAGGTTGTTGTTGTTTTTCAATGTTGAGGTTGTCGTTGAATTTGTTGGTGTTTTTCAATGTTTAGTTTGTTGTTGTTTTTCAATGTTGAGGTTGTTGTTGAATTTGTTGGTGTTTTTCAATGTAGAGGTTGTTGTTGTTTTTCAATTTTGAGGTTGTTGTTGAATTTGTTGGTGTTTTTCAATGTTGAGGTTGTTGTTGTTTTTCAATGTTGAGGTTGTTGTTGAATTTGTTGGTGTTTTTCAATTTCGAGGTTGTTGTTGAATTTTTTGGTGTTTTTCAATGTTGAAGTTGTTGTTGAATTTGTTGGTGTTTTTCAATGTTGAGGTTGTTGTTGTTTTTCAATGTTGAGGTTGTTGTTGAATTTGTTGGTGTTTTTCAATGTTGAGGTTGTTGTTGTTTTTCAATGCTGAGGTTGTTGTTGAATTTGTTGGTGTTTTTCAATGTTGAGGTTGTTGTTGAATTTGTTGGTGTTTTTCAATGTTGAGGTTGTTGTTGTTTTTTAATGTTGAGGTTGTTGTTGAATTTGTTGGTGTTTTTCAATGTTGAGGTTGTTGTTGAATTTGTTGGTGTTTTTCAATGTTGAGGTTGTTGTTGTTTTTCAATGTTGAGGTTGTTGTTGAATTTGTTGGTGCTTTTCAATGTTGAGATTGTTGTTGAATTTGTTGGTGTTTTTCAATGTTGAGGTTGTTGTAGTTTTTCAATGTTGAGGTTGTTGCTGAATTTGTAGGTGTTTTTCAATGTTGAGTTTGTTGTTGAATTTGTTGGTGTTTTTCAATTTCGAGGTTGTTGTTGAATTTGTTAGTGTTTTTCAATGTTGAGGTTGTTGTTGAATTTGTTGGTGTTTTTCAATGTTGAGGTTGTTGTTGAATTTGTTGGTATTTTTCAATGTTGAGGTTGTTGTTGTTTTTCAATGTTGAGGCTGTTGCTGAATTTGTTGGTGTTTTTCAATGTTTAGTTTGTTGTTGTTTTTCAATGTTGAGGTTGTTGTTGAATTTGTTGGTGTTTTACAATGTTGAAGTTGTTGTTGTTTTTCAATTTTGCGGTTGTTGTTGAATTTGTTGGTGTTTTTCAATGCTGAGGTTGTTGTTGTGTTTCAATGTTGAGGTTGTTGTTGAATTTGTTGGTGTTTTTCAATTTCGAGGTTGTTGTTGAATTTGTTGGTGTTTTTCAATGTTGACGTTGTTGTTGAATTTGTTGGTGTTTTTCAATGTTGAGGTTGTTGTTGTTTTTCAATGTTGAGGTTGTTGTTGAATTTGTTGGTGTTTTTCAATGTTGAGGTTGTTGTTGTTTTTCAATGCTGAGGTTGTTGTTGAATTTGTTGGTGTTTTTCAATGTTGAGGTTGTTGTTGAATTTGTTGGTGTTTTTCAATGTTGAGGTTGTTGTTGTTTTTCAATGTTGAGGTTGTTGTTGAATTTGTTGGTGTTTTTCAATGTTGAGGTTGTATTTGTTTTTCAATGTTGAGGTTGTTGTTGAATTTGTTGGTGTTTTTCAATTTCGAGGTTGTTGTTGAATTTGTTTGTGTTTTTCAATGTTGAGGTTGTTGTTCTTTTTCAATGTTGAGGTTATTGTTGAATTTGTTGGTGTTTTTCAATGTTGAGGTTGTTGTTGTTTTTCAATGTTGAGGTTGTTGTTGAATTTGTTGGTGTTTTTCAATGTTGAGTTTGTTGTTGTTTTTCAATGTTGAGGATGTTGTTGAATTTGTTGGTGTTTTTCAATGTTGAGGTTGTTGTTGTTTTTCAATGTTGAGGTTGTTGTTGAATTTGTTGGTGTTTTTCAATGTTGAGTTTGTTGTTGAATTTGTTGGTGTTTTTCAATGTTGAGGTTGCTGTTGTTTTTCAATGTTCAGATTGTTGTTGAGTTTGTTGGTGTTTTTCAATGTTGAGGTTGTTGTTGAATTTGTTGGTGTTTTTCAATGTTGAGGTTGTTGTTGAATTTATTGGTGTTTTTCAATGCTGAGGTTGTTGTTGCTTTTCAATGTTGAGGTTGTTGTTGAATTTGTTGGTGTTTTTCCATGATGAGGTTGTTGTTTTTCAAAGTTGAGGCTGTTGTGGAATTTGTTGGTGTTTTTCAATGTCGGGGTTGTTGTTGAATTTGTTGGTGTTTTTCTATGTTGAATTTTTTGTTGAATTTGTTGGTGTTTTTCAATGTTGAGATTGTTGTTTTTCAATGTTGAAGTTGTTGTTGAATTTGTTGGCGTTTTTCAATGTTGAGGTTGTTGTTGTTTTTCAATGTTGAGGTTGTTGTTGAATTTGATGGTGTTTTTCAATGTCGAGGTTGTCGTTGAATTTGTTGGTGTTTTTCAATGTTGAAGTTGTTGTTGAATTTGTTGGTGTTTTTCAATGTTGAGGTTTTTGCTCTTTTTCAATGTTGAGGTTGTTGTTGAATTTGATGGTGTTTTTCAATGTCGAGGTTGTTGTTGAATTTGTTGGTGTTTTTCAATGTTGAGGTTGTTGTTGAAATTGTTGGTGTTTTTCAATGTTGAGGTTGTTGTTGAATTTGTTGGTGTTTTTCAATGTTGAGATTGTTGTTGTTTTTCAATGTTGAGGTTGTTGTTGAAATTGTTGGTGTTTTTAAATCTTGAGGTTGTTGTTGAATTTGCTGGTGTTTTTGTTGAGTTTGTTGTATTTGTTGGTGTTTTTCAATTTCGAGGTTGTTGTTGAATTTGTTGGTGTTTTTCAATTTTGAAGTTCTTGTTGAATTTGTTGGTGTTTTTCAATGTTTAGGTTGTTGTTGTTTTTCAATGTTGAGGTTGTTGTTGAAATTGTTGGTGTTTTTCAATGTTTAGGTTGTTGTTGTTTTTCAATGTTGAGGAATTTGTTGGTGTTTTTCAACGTTGAGGTTGTTGTTGAATTTGTTGGTGTTTTTCAATGTTGAGGTTGTTGTTGTTTTTCAATGTTGAGGTTGTTGTTGAATTTGTTGGTGTTTTTGAATGTTGAGTTTTTTGTTGTTTTTCAATGTTGAGGTTGTTGTTGAATTTGTTGGTGTTTTTCAATGTTGAGGTTGTTGTTGTTTTTCAATGTTGAGGTTGTTGTTGAATTTGTTGGTGTTTTTCAATGTTGAGTTTGTTGTTGAATTTGTTGGTGTTTTTCAATGTTGAGGTTGCTGTTGTTTTTCAATGTTGAGATTGTTGTTGAGTTTGTTGGTGTTTTTCAATGTTGAGGTTGTTGTTGAATTTGTTGGTGTTTTTCAATGTTGAGGTTGTTGTTGAATTTATTGGTGTTTTTCAATGCTGAGGTTGTTGTTGCTTTTCAATGTTGAGGTTGTTGTTGAATTTGTTGGTGTTTTTCCATGATGAGGTTGTTGTTTTTCAAAGTTGAGGTTGTTGTGGAATTTGTTGGTATTTTTCAATGTCGGGGTTGTTGTTGAATTTGTTGGTGTTTTTCTATGTTGAATTTTTTGTTGAATTTGTTGGTGTTTTTCAATGTTGAGGTTGTTGTTTTTCAATGTTGAAGTTGTTGTTGAATTTGTTGGCGTTTTTCAATGTTGAGGTTGTTGTTGTTTTTCAATGTTGAGGTTGTTGTTGAATTTGATGGTGTTTTTCAATGTCGAGGTTGTCGTTGAATTTGTTGGTGTTTTTCAATGTTGAAGTTGTTGTTGAATTTGTTGGTGTTTTTCAATGTTGAGGTTTTTGCTCTTTTTCAATGTTGAGGTTGTTGTTGAATTTGATGGTGTTTTTCAATGTCGAGGTTGTTGTTGAATTTGTTGGTGTTTTTCAATGTTGAGGTTGTTGTTGAAATTGTTGGTGTTTTTCAATGTTGAGGTTGTTGTTGAATTTGTTGGTGTTTTTCAATGTTGAGATTGTTGTTGTTTTTCAATGTTGAGGTTGTTGTTGAATTTGTTGGTGTTTTTAAATCTTGAGGTTGTTGTTGAATTTGCTGGTGTTTTGCAATGTTGAGGTTGTTGTTGATTTTCAATGTTGAGGTTGTTGTTGAATTTGTTGGTGTATTTCAATGTTGAGGTTGTTGTTGTTTTTCAATGTTGAGGTTGTTGTTGTATTTGTTGGTGTTTTTCAATTTCGAGGTTGTTGTTGAATTTGTTGGTGTTTTTCAATTTTGAAGTTCTTGTTGAATTTGTTGGTTTTTCAATGTTTAGGTTGTTGTTGTTTTTCAATGTTGAGGTTGTTGTTGAATTTGTTGGTGTTTTTCAATGTTTAGGTTGTTGTTGTTTTTCAATGTTGAGGTTGTTGTTGAATTTGTTGGTGTTTTTCAACGTTGAGGTTGTTGTTGAATTTGTTGGTGTTTTTCAATGTTGAGGTTGTTGTTGTTTTTCAATGTTGAGGTTGTTGTTGAATTTGTTGGTGTTTTTCAATGTTGAGTTTTTTGTTGTTTTTCAATGTTGAGGTTGTTGTTGAATTTGTTGGTGTTTTTCAATGTTGAGGTTGTTGTTGTTTTTCAATGTTGAGGTTGTTGTTGAATTTGTTGGTGCTTTTCAATGTTGAGATTGTTGTTGAAATTGTTGGTGTTTTTCAATGTTGAGGTTGTTGTTGTTTTTCAATGTTGAGGTTGTTGTTGAATTTGTTGGTGTTTTTCAATGTTGAGTTTGTTGTTGAATTTGTTGGTGTTTTTCAATTTCGAGGTTGTTGTTGAATTTGTTAGTGTTTTTCAATGTTGAGGTTGTTGTTGAATTTGTTGGTGTTTTTCAATGTTGAGGTTGTTGTTGAATTTGTTGGTGTTTTTCAATGTTGAGGTTGTTGTTGTTTTTCAATTTTGAGGTTGTTGTTGAATTTGTTGGTGTTTTTCAATGTTTAGTTTGTTGTTGTTTTTCAATGTTGAGGTTGTTGTTGAATTTGTTGGTGTTTTTCAATGTTGAGGTTGTTGTTGTTTTTCAATGTTGAGGTTGTTGTTGAATTTGTTGGTGTTTTTCAATGTTGAGGTTGTTGTTGTTTTTCAATGTTGAGGTTGTTGTTGAATTTGTTGGTGTTTTTCAATTTCGAGGTTGTTGTTGTTTTTTAATGTTGAGGTTGTTGTTGAATTTGTTGGTGTTTTTTCAATTTTGAGGTTGTTGGTGTTTTTCAATGTTGAGGTTGTTGTTGTATTTGTTTGTGTTTTTCAATTTCGAGGTTGTTGTTGAATTTGTTGGTGATTTTCAATGTTGAGGTTGTTGTTGTTTTTCAATGTTGAGGTTGTTGTTGAATTTGTTGGTGTTTTTCAATGTTTAGGTTGTTGTTGTTTTTCAATGTTGAGGTTGTTGTTGAATTTGTTTGTGTTTTTCAATGTTGAGGTTGTTGTTGAATTTGTTGGTGTTTTTCAATGTTGAGTTTGTTGTTGAATTTGTTGGTGTTTTTCAATGTTGAGGTTGTTGTTGTTTTTCAATGTTGAGGTTGTTGTTGAATTTGTTTGTGTTTTTCAATGTTGAGGTTGTTGTTGAATTTGTTGGTGTTTTTCAATGTTGAGGTTGTTGTTATTTTTCAATGTTGAGGTTGTTGTTGAGTTTGTTGGTGTTTTTCAATGTTGAGGTTGTTGAATTTGTTGGTGTTTTTCAATGTTGAGGTTGTTGTTGAATTTGTTGGTGTTTTTCAATGTTGAGGTTGTTGTTGTTTTTCAATGTTGAGGTTGTTGTTGAATTTGTTGGTGTTTTTCAACGTTGAGGTTGTTGTTGAATTTGTTGGTGTTTTTCAATGTTGAGGTTGTTGTTGTTTTTCAATGTTGAGGTTGTTGTTGAATTTGTTGGTGTTTTTCAATGTTGAGTTTGTTGTTGTTTTTCAATGTTGAGGTTGTTGTTGAATTTGTTGCTGTTTTTCAATGTTGAGGTTGTTGTTGTTCTTCAATGTTGAGGTTGTTGTTGAATTTGTTGGTGTTTTTCAATGTTGAGGTTGTTGCTGTTTTTCAATGTTGAGGTTGTTGTTGTATTTGTTTGTGTTTTTCAATGTTGAAGTTGTTGTTGAATTTGTTGGTGTTTTTAAATGTTGAGGTTGTTGTTGTTTTTCAAAGTTGAGGTTGTTGTTGAATTTGTTGGTGATTTTCAATGTTGAGGTTGTTGTTGTTTTTCAATGCTGAGGTTGTTGTTGAATTTGTTGGTGTTTTTCAATGTTGAGGTTGTTGTTGAATTTGTTGGTGTTTTTCAATGTTGAGGTTGTTGTTGAATTTGTTGGTGTTTTTCAATGTTTCGCTTGTTGTTCTTTTTCAATGTTGAGGTTGTTGTTGAATTTGTTGGTGTTTTTCAATGTTGAGGTTGTTGTTGAATTTTTTGTTGTTTTTCAATGTTGAGGTTGTTGTTGTTTTTTAATGTTGAGGTTGTTGTTGAATTTGTTGGTGTTTTTCAATGTTGAGGTTTTTGTTGTTTTTCAATGTTGAGGTTGTTGTTGTATTTGTTTGTGTTTTTCAATTTCGAGGTTGTTGTTGAATTTGTTGGTGATTTTCAATGTTGAGGTTGTTGTTGTTTTTCAATGTTGAGGTTGTTGTTGAATTTGTTGGTGTTTTTCAATGTTTAGGTTGTTGTTGTTTTTCAATGTTGAGGTTGTTGTTGAATTTGTTTGTGTTTTTCAATGTTGAGGTTGTTGTTGAATTTGTTGGTGTTTTTCAATGTTGAGGTTGTTGTTATTTTTCAATGTTGAGGTTGTTGTTGAGTTTGTTGGTGTTTTTCAATGTTGAGGTTGTTGTTGAATTTGTTGGTGTTTTTCAATGTTGAGTTTGTTGTTGAATTTGTTGGTGTTTTTCAATGTTGAGGTTGTTGTTGTTTTTCAATGTTGAGGTTGTTGTTGAATTTGTTGGTGTTTTTCAACGTTGAGGTTGTTGTTGAATTTGTTGGTGTTTTTCAATGTTGAGGTTGTTGTTGTTTTTCAATGTTGAGGTTGTTGTTGAATTTGTTGGTGTTTTTCAATGTTGAGTTTGTTGTTGTTTTTCAATGTTGAGGTTGTTGTTGAATTTGTTGGTGTTTTTCAATTTCGAGGTTGTTGTTGAATTTGTTGGTGTTTTTCAATTTTGAAGTTCTTGTTGAATTTGTTGGTGTTTTTCAATGTTTAGGTTGTTGTTGTTTTTCAATGTTGAGGTTGTTGTTGAAATTGTTGGTGTTTTTCAATGTTTAGGTTGTTGTTGTTTTTCAATGTTGAGGAATTTGTTGGTGTTTTTCAACGTTGAGGTTGTTGTTGAATTTGTTGGTGTTTTTCAATGTTGAGGTTGTTGTTGTTTTTCAATGTTGAGGTTGTTGTTGAATTTGTTGGTGTTTTTGAATGTTGAGTTTTTTGTTGTTTTTCAATGTTGAGGTTGTTGTTGAATTTGTTGGTGTTTTTCAATGTTGAGGTTGTTGTTGTTTTTCAATGTTGAGGTTGTTGTTGAATTTGTTGGTGTTTTTCAATGTTGAGTTTGTTGTTGAATTTGTTGGTGTTTTTCAATGTTGAGGTTGCTGTTGTTTTTCAATGTTGAGATTGTTGTTGAGTTTGTTGGTGTTTTTCAATGTTGAGGTTGTTGTTGAATTTGTTGGTGTTTTTCAATGTTGAGGTTGTTGTTGAATTTATTGGTGTTTTTCAATGCTGAGGTTGTTGTTGCTTTTCAATGTTGAGGTTGTTGTTGAATTTGTTGGTGTTTTTCCATGATGAGGTTGTTGTTTTTCAAAGTTGAGGTTGTTGTGGAATTTGTTGGTATTTTTCAATGTCGGGGTTGTTGTTGAATTTGTTGGTGTTTTTCTATGTTGAATTTTTTGTTGAATTTGTTGGTGTTTTTCAATGTTGAGGTTGTTGTTTTTCAATGTTGAAGTTGTTGTTGAATTTGTTGGCGTTTTTCAATGTTGAGGTTGTTGTTGTTTTTCAATGTTGAGGTTGTTGTTGAATTTGATGGTGTTTTTCAATGTCGAGGTTGTCGTTGAATTTGTTGGTGTTTTTCAATGTTGAAGTTGTTGTTGAATTTGTTGGTGTTTTTCAATGTTGAGGTTTTTGCTCTTTTTCAATGTTGAGGTTGTTGTTGAATTTGATGGTGTTTTTCAATGTCGAGGTTGTTGTTGAATTTGTTGGTGTTTTTCAATGTTGAGGTTGTTGTTGAAATTGTTGGTGTTTTTCAATGTTGAGGTTGTTGTTGAATTTGTTGGTGTTTTTCAATGTTGAGATTGTTGTTGTTTTTCAATGTTGAGGTTGTTGTTGAATTTGTTGGTGTTTTTAAATCTTGAGGTTGTTGTTGAATTTGCTGGTGTTTTGCAATGTTGAGGTTGTTGTTGATTTTCAATGTTGAGGTTGTTGTTGAATTTGTTGGTGTATTTCAATGTTGAGGTTGTTGTTGTTTTTCAATGTTGAGGTTGTTGTTGTATTTGTTGGTGTTTTTCAATTTCGAGGTTGTTGTTGAATTTGTTGGTGTTTTTCAATTTTGAAGTTCTTGTTGAATTTGTTGGTTTTTCAATGTTTAGGTTGTTGTTGTTTTTCAATGTTGAGGTTGTTGTTGAATTTGTTGGTGTTTTTCAATGTTTAGGTTGTTGTTGTTTTTCAATGTTGAGGTTGTTGTTGAATTTGTTGGTGTTTTTCAACGTTGAGGTTGTTGTTGAATTTGTTGGTGTTTTTCAATGTTGAGGTTGTTGTTGTTTTTCAATGTTGAGGTTGTTGTTGAATTTGTTGGTGTTTTTCAATGTTGAGTTTTTTGTTGTTTTTCAATGTTGAGGTTGTTGTTGAATTTGTTGGTGTTTTTCAATGTTGAGGTTGTTGTTGTTTTTCAATGTTGAGGTTGTTGTTGAATTTGTTGGTGCTTTTCAATGTTGAGATTGTTGTTGAAATTGTTGGTGTTTTTCAATGTTGAGGTTGTTGTTGTTTTTCAATGTTGAGGTTGTTGTTGAATTTGTTGGTGTTTTTCAATGTTTAGTTTGTTGTTGTTTTTCAATGTTGAGGTTGTTGTTGAATTTGTTGGTGTTTTTCAATGTTGAGGTTGTTGTTGTTTTTCAATGTTGAGGTTGTTGTTGAATTTGTTGGTGTTTTTCAATGTTGAGGTTGTTGTTGTTTTTCAATGTTGAGGTTGTTGTTGAATTTGTTGGTGTTTTTCAATTTCGAGGTTGTTGTTGTTTTTTAATGTTGAGGTTGTTGTTGAATTTGTTGGTGTTTTTTCAATTTTGAGGTTGTTGGTGTTTTTCAATGTTGAGGTTGTTGTTGTATTTGTTTGTGTTTTTCAATTTCGAGGTTGTTGTTGAATTTGTTGGTGATTTTCAATGTTGAGGTTGTTGTTGTTTTTCAATGTTGAGGTTGTTGTTGAATTTGTTGGTGTTTTTCAATGTTTAGGTTGTTGTTGTTTTTCAATGTTGAGGTTGTTGTTGAATTTGTTTGTGTTTTTCAATGTTGAGGTTGTTGTTGAATTTGTTGGTGTTTTTCAATGTTGAGTTTGTTGTTGAATTTGTTGGTGTTTTTCAATGTTGAGGTTGTTGTTGTTTTTCAATGTTGAGGTTGTTGTTGAATTTGTTTGTGTTTTTCAATGTTGAGGTTGTTGTTGAATTTGTTGGTGTTTTTCAATGTTGAGGTTGTTGTTATTTTTCAATGTTGAGGTTGTTGTTGAGTTTGTTGGTGTTTTTCAATGTTGAGGTTGTTGAATTTGTTGGTGTTTTTCAATGTTGAGGTTGTTGTTGAATTTGTTGGTGTTTTTCAATGTTGAGGTTGTTGTTGTTTTTCAATGTTGAGGTTGTTGTTGAATTTGTTGGTGTTTTTCAACGTTGAGGTTGTTGTTGAATTTGTTGGTGTTTTTCAATGTTGAGGTTGTTGTTGTTTTTCAATGTTGAGGTTGTTGTTGAATTTGTTGGTGTTTTTCAATGTTGAGTTTGTTGTTGTTTTTCAATGTTGAGGTTGTTGTTGAATTTGTTGCTGTTTTTCAATGTTGAGGTTGTTGTTGTTCTTCAATGTTGAGGTTGTTGTTGAATTTGTTGGTGTTTTTCAATGTTGAGGTTGTTGCTGTTTTTCAATGTTGAGGTTGTTGTTGTATTTGTTTGTGTTTTTCAATGTTGAAGTTGTTGTTGAATTTGTTGGTGTTTTTAAATGTTGAGGTTGTTGTTGTTTTTCAAAGTTGAGGTTGTTGTTGAATTTGTTGGTGATTTTCAATGTTGAGGTTGTTGTTGTTTTTCAATGCTGAGGTTGTTGTTGAATTTGTTGGTGTTTTTCAATGTTGAGGTTGTTGTTGAATTTGTTGGTGTTTTTCAATGTTGAGGTTGTTGTTGAATTTGTTGGTGTTTTTCAATGTTTCGCTTGTTGTTCTTTTTCAATGTTGAGGTTGTTGTTGAATTTGTTGGTGTTTTTCAATGTTGAGGTTGTTGTTGAATTTTTTGTTGTTTTTCAATGTTGAGGTTGTTGTTGTTTTTTAATGTTGAGGTTGTTGTTGAATTTGTTGGTGTTTTTCAATGTTGAGGTTTTTGTTGTTTTTCAATGTTGAGGTTGTTGTTGTATTTGTTTGTGTTTTTCAATTTCGAGGTTGTTGTTGAATTTGTTGGTGATTTTCAATGTTGAGGTTGTTGTTGTTTTTCAATGTTGAGGTTGTTGTTGAATTTGTTGGTGTTTTTCAATGTTTAGGTTGTTGTTGTTTTTCAATGTTGAGGTTGTTGTTGAATTTGTTTGTGTTTTTCAATGTTGAGGTTGTTGTTGAATTTGTTGGTGTTTTTCAATGTTGAGGTTGTTGTTATTTTTCAATGTTGAGGTTGTTGTTGAGTTTGTTGGTGTTTTTCAATGTTGAGGTTGTTGTTGAATTTGTTGGTGTTTTTCAATGTTGAGTTTGTTGTTGAATTTGTTGGTGTTTTTCAATGTTGAGGTTGTTGTTGTTTTTCAATGTTGAGGTTGTTGTTGAATTTGTTGGTGTTTTTCAACGTTGAGGTTGTTGTTGAATTTGTTGGTGTTTTTCAATGTTGAGGTTGTTGTTGTTTTTCAATGTTGAGGTTGTTGTTGAATTTGTTGGTGTTTTTCAATGTTGAGTTTGTTGTTGTTTTTCAATGTTGAGGTTGTTGTTGAATTTGTTGGTGTTTTTCAATGTTGAGGTTGTTGTTGAATTTGTTGGTGTTTTTCAATTTCGAGGTTGTTGTTGAATTTGTTAGTGTTTTTCAATGTTGAGGTTGTTGTTGAATTTGTTGGTGTTTTTCAATGTTGAGGTTGTTGTTGTTTTTCAATGTTGAGGTTGTTGTTGAATTTGTTGGTGTTTTTCAATGTTTAGGTTGTTGTTGTTTTTCAATGTTGAGGTTGTTGTTGAATTTGTTTGTGTTTTTCAATGTTGAGGTTGTTGTTGAATTTGTTGGTGTTTTTCAATGTTGAGGTTGTTGTTATTTTTCAATGTTGAGGTTGTTGTTGAGTTTGTTGGTGTTTTTCAATGTTGAGGTTGTTGTTGAATTTGTTGGTGTTTTTCAATGTTGAGTTTGTTGTTGAATTTGTTGGTGTTTTTCAATGTTGAGGTTGTTGTTGTTTTTCAATGTTGAGGTTGTTGTTGAATTTGTTTGTGTTTTTCAATGTTGAGGTTGTTGTTGAATTTGTTGGTGTTTTTCAATGTTGAGGTTGTTGTTATTTTTCAATGTTGAGGTTGTTGTTGAGTTTGTTGGTGTTTTTCAATGTTGAGGTTGTTGAATTTGTTGGTGTTTTTCAATGTTGAGGTTGTTGTTGAATTTGTTGGTGTTTTTCAATGTTGAGGTTGTTGTTGTTTTTCAATGTTGAGGTTGTTGTTGAATTTGTTGGTGTTTTTCAACGTTGAGGTTGTTGTTGAATTTGTTGGTGTTTTTCAATGTTGAGGTTGTTGTTGTTTTTCAATGTTGAGGTTGTTGTTGAATTTGTTGGTGTTTTTCAATGTTGAGGTTGTTGTTGAATCTGTTGGTGTTTTTCAATGTTGAGGTTGTTGTTGTTTTTCAATGTTGAGGTTGTTGTTGAATTTGTTGGTGTTTTTCAACGTTGAGGTTGTTGTTGAATTTGTTGGTGTTTTTCAATGTTGAGGTTGTTGTTGTTTTTCAATGTTGAGGTTGTTGTTGAATTTGTTGGTGTTTTTCAATGTTGAGTTTGTTGTTGTTTTTCAATGTTGAGGTTGTTGTTGAATTTGTTGCTGTTTTTCAATGTTGAGGTTGTTGTTGTTCTTCAATGTTGAGGTTGTTGTTGAATTTGTTGGTGTTTTTCAATGTTGAGGTTGTTGCTGTTTTTCAATGTTGAGGTTGTTGTTGTATTTGTTTGTGTTTTTCAATGTTGAAGTTGTTGTTGAAATTGTTGGTGTTTTTAAATGTTGAGGTTGTTGTTGTTTTTCAAAGTTGAGGTTGTTGTTGAATTTGTTGGTGATTTTCAATGTTGAGGTTGTTGTTGTTTTTCAATGCTGAGGTTGTTGTTGAATTTGTTGGTGTTTTTCAATGTTGAGGTTGTTGTTGAATTTGTTGGTGTTTTTCAATGTTGAGGTTGTTGTTGAATTTGTTGGTGTTTTTCAATGTTTCGCTTGTTGTTGTTTTTCAATGTTGAGGTTGTTGTTGAATTTGTTGGTGTTTTTCAATGTTGAGGTTGTTGTTGAATTTTTTGTTGTTTTTCAATGTTGAGGTTGTTGTTGTTTTTTAATGTTGAGGTTGTTGTTGAATTTGTTGGTGTTTTTCAATGTTGAGGTTTTTGTTGTTTTTCAATGTTGAGGTTGTTGTTGTATTTGTTTGTGTTTTTCAATTTCGAGGTTGTTGTTGAATTTGTTGGTGATTTTCAATGTTGAGGTTGTTGTTGTTTTTCAATGTTGAGGTTGTTGTTGAATTTGTTGGTGTTTTTCAATGTTTAGGTTGTTGTTGTTTTTCAATGTTGAGGTTGTTGTTGAATTTGTTTGTGTTTTTCAATGTTGAGGTTGTTGTTGAATTTGTTGGTGTTTTTCAATGTTGAGGTTGTTGTTATTTTTCAATGTTGAGGTTGTTGTTGAGTTTGTTGGTGTTTTTCAATGTTGAGGTTGTTGTTGAATTTGTTGGTGTTTTTCAATGTTGAGTTTGTTGTTGAATTTGTTGGTGTTTTTCAATGTTGAGGTTGTTGTTGTTTTTCAATGTTGAGGTTGTTGTTGAATTTGTTGGTGTTTTTCAACGTTGAGGTTGTTGTTGAATTTGTTGGTGTTTTTCAATGTTGAGGTTGTTGTTGTTTTTCAATGTTGAGGTTGTTGTTGAATTTGTTGGTGTTTTTCAATGTTGAGTTTGTTGTTGTTTTTCAATGTTGAGGTTGTTGTTGAATTTGTTGGTGTTTTTCAATGTTGAGGTTGTTGTTGAATTTGTTGGTGTTTTTCAATTTCGAGGTTGTTGTTGAATTTGTTAGTGTTTTTCAATGTTGAGGTTGTTGTTGAATTTGTTGGTGTTTTTCAATGTTGAGGTTGTTGTTGAATTTGTTGGTGTTTTTCAATGTTGAGGTTGTTGTTGTTTTTCAATGTTGAGGTTGTCGTTGAATTTGTTGGTGTTTTTCAATGTTTAGTTTGTTGTTGTTTTTCAATGTTGAGGTTGTTGTTGAATTTGTTGGTGTTTTTCAATGTAGAGGTTGTTGTTGTTTTTCAATTTTGAGGTTGTTGTTGAATTTGTTGGTGTTTTTCAATGTTGAGGTTGTTGTTGTTTTTCAATGTTGAGGTTGTTGTTGAATTTGTTGGTGTTTTTCAATTTCGAGGTTGTTGTTGAATTTTTTGGTGTTTTTCAATGTTGAAGTTGTTGTTGAATTTGTTGGTGTTTTTCAATGTTGAGGTTGTTGTTGTTTTTCAATGTTGAGGTTGTTGTTGAATTTGTTGGTGTTTATCAATGTTGAGATTGTTGTTGTTTTTCAATGTTGAGGATGTTGTTGAATTTGTTGGTGTTTTTAAATGTTGAGGTTGTTGTTGAATGTGCTGGTGTTTTGCAATGTTGGGGTTGTTGTTGTTTTTCAATGTTGAGGTTGTTGTTGAATTTGTGGTGTTTTTCAATGTTGACGTTTTTGTTGTTTTTCAATGTTGAGGTTGTTGTCGTATTTGTTGGTGTTTTTCAATGTTGAAGTTGTTGTTGAATTTGTTGGTGTTTTTAAATGTTGAGGTTGTTGTTGTTTTTCAATGTTGAGGTTGTTATTGAATTTGTTGGTGATTTTCAATGTTGAGGTTGTTGTTGAATTTGTTGGTGTTTTTCAATGTTTCGGTTGTTGTTGTTTTTCAATGTTGAGGTTGTTGTTGAATTTGTTGGTGTTTTTCAATGTTGAGGTTGTTGTTGAATTTTTTGTTGTTTTTCAATGTTGAGGTTGTTGTTGAATTTGTTGGTGTTTTTCAATGTTTCGCTTGTTGTTGTTTTTCATTGTTGAGGTTGTTGTTGAATTTGTTGGTGTTTTTCAATGTTGAGGTTGTTGTTGAATTTTTTGTTGTTTTTCAATGTTGAGGTTGTTGTTGTTTTTCAATGTTGAGGTTGTTGTTGAATTTGTTGGTGTTTTTCAATGTTGAGGTTTTTGTTGTTTTTCAATGTTGAGGTTGTTGTTGTATTTGTTTGTGTTTTTCAATTTCGAGGTTGTTGTTGAATTTCTTGGTGATTTTCAATGTTGAGGTTGTTGTTGTTTTTCAATGTTGAGGTTGTTGTTGAATTTGTTGGTGTTTTTCAATGTTTAGGTTGTTGTTGTTTTTCAATGTTGAGGTTGTTGTTGAATTTGTTTGTGTTTTTCAATGTTGAGGTTGTTGTTGAATTTGTTGGTGTTTTTCAATGTTGAGGTTGTTGTTATTTTTCAATGTTGAGGTTGTTGTTGAGTTTGTTGGTGTTTTTCAATGTTGAGGTTGTTGTTGAATTTGTTGGTGTTTTTCAATGTTGAGTTTGTTGTTGAATTTGTTGGTGTTTTTCAATGTTGAGGTTGTTGTTGTTTTTCAATGTTGAGGTTGTTGTTGAATTTGTTGGTGTTTTTCAACGTTGAGGTTGTTGTTGAATTTGTTGGTGTTTTTCAATGTTGAGGTTGTTGTTGTTTTTCAATGTTGAGGTTGTTGTTGAATTTGTTGGTGTTTTTCAATGTTGAGTTTGTTGTTGTTTTTCAATGTTGAGGTTGTTGTTGAATTTGTTGGTGTTTTTCAATGTTGAGGTTGTTGTTGAATTTGTTGGTGTTTTTCAATTTCGAGGTTGTTGTTGAATTTGTTAGTGTTTTTCAATGTTGAGGTTGTTGTTGAATTTGTTGGTGTTTTTCAATGTTGAGGTTGTTGTTGAATTTGTTGGTGTTTTTCAATGTTGAGGTTGTTGTTGTTTTTCAATGTTGAGGTTGTCGTTGAATTTGTTGGTGTTTTTCAATGTTTAGTTTGTTGTTGTTTTTCAATGTTGAGGTTGTTGTTGAATTTGTTGGTGTTTTTCAATGTAGAGGTTGTTGTTGTTTTTCAATTTTGAGGTTGTTGTTGAATTTGTTGGTGTTTTTCAATGTTGAGGTTGTTGTTGTTTTTCAATGTTGAGGTTGTTGTTGAATTTGTTGGTGTTTTTCAATTTCGAGGTTGTTGTTGAATTTTTTGGTGTTTTTCAATGTTGAAGTTGTTGTTGAATTTGTTGGTGTTTTTCAATGTTGAGGTTGTTGTTGTTTTTCAATGTTGAGGTTGTTGTTGAATTTGTTGGTGTTTATCAATGTTGAGATTGTTGTTGTTTTTCAATGTTGAGGATGTTGTTGAATTTGTTGGTGTTTTTAAATGTTGAGGTTGTTGTTGAATGTGCTGGTGTTTTGCAATGTTGGGGTTGTTGTTGTTTTTCAATGTTGAGGTTGTTGTTGAATTTGTGGTGTTTTTCAATGTTGACGTTTTTGTTGTTTTTCAATGTTGAGGTTGTTGTCGTATTTGTTGGTGTTTTTCAATGTTGAAGTTGTTGTTGAATTTGTTGGTGTTTTTAAATGTTGAGGTTGTTGTTGTTTTTCAATGTTGAGGTTGTTATTGAATTTGTTGGTGATTTTCAATGTTGAGGTTGTTGTTGAATTTGTTGGTGTTTTTCAATGTTTCGGTTGTTGTTGTTTTTCAATGTTGAGGTTGTTGTTGAATTTGTTGGTGTTTTTCAATGTTGAGGTTGTTGTTGAATTTTTTGTTGTTTTTCAATGTTGAGGTTGTTGTTGAATTTGTTGGTGTTTTTCAATGTTTCGCTTGTTGTTGTTTTTCATTGTTGAGGTTGTTGTTGAATTTGTTGGTGTTTTTCAATGTTGAGGTTGTTGTTGAATTTTTTGTTGTTTTTCAATGTTGAGGTTGTTGTTGTTTTTCAATGTTGAGGTTGTTGTTGAATTTGTTGGTGTTTTTCAATGTTGAGGTTTTTGTTGTTTTTCAATGTTGAAGTTGTTGTTGTATTTGTTTGTGTTTTTCAATTTCGAGGTTGTTGTTGAATTTCTTGGTGATTTTCAATGTTGAGGTTGTTGTTGTTTTTCAATGTTGAGGTTGTTGTTGAATTTGTTGGTGTTTTTCAATGTTTAGGTTGTTGTTGTTTTTCAATGTTGAGGTTGTTGAATTTGTTTGTGTTTTTCAATGTTGAGGTTGTTGTTGAATTTGTTGGTGTTTTTCAATGTTGAGGTTGTTGTTATTTTTCAATGTTGAGGTTGTTGTTGAGTTTGTTGGTGTTTTTCAATGTTGAGGTTGTTGTTGAATTTGTTGGTGTTTTTCAATGTTGAGGTTGTTGTTGAATTTGTTGGTGTTTTTCAATGTTGAGGTTGTTGTTGTTTTTCAATGTTGAGGTTGTTGTTGGATTTGTTGGTGTTTTTCAACGTTGAGGTTGTTGTTGAATTTGTTGGTGTTTTTCAATGTTGAGGTTGTTGTTGTTTTTCAATGTTGAGGTTGTTGTTGAATTTGTTGGTGTTTTTCAATGTTGAGTTTGTTGTTGTTTTTCAATGTTGAGGTTGTTGTTGAATTTGTTGGTGTTTTTCAATCTTGAGGTTGTTGTTGAATTTGTTGGTGTTTTTCAATTACGAGGTTGTTGTTGAATTTGTTAGTGTTTTTCAATGTTGAGGTTGTTGTTGAATTTGTTGGTGTTTTTCAATGTTGAGGTTGTTGTTGAATTTGTTGGTGTTTTTAAATGTTGAGGTTGTTGTTGTTTTTCAATGTTGAGGTTGTTATTGAATTTGTTGGTGATTTTCAATGTTGAGGTTGTTGTTGAATTTGTTGGTGTTTTTCAATGTTTCGGTTGTTGTTGTTTTTCAATGTTGAGGTTGTTGTTGAATTTGTTGGTGTTTTTCAATGTTGAGGTTGTTGTTGAATTTTTTGTTGTTTTTCAATGTTGAGGTTGTTGTTGAATTTGTTGGTGTTTTTCAATGTTTCGCTTGTTGTTGTTTTTCAATGTTGAGGTTGTTGTTGAATTTGTTGGTGTTTTTCAATGTTGAGGTTGTTGTTGAATTTTTTGTTGTTTTTCAATGTTGAGGTTGTTGTTGTTTTTCAATGTTGAGGTTGTTGTTGAATTTGTTGGTGTTTTTCAATGTTGAGGTTTTTGTTGTTTTTCAATGTTGAGGTTGTTGTTGTATTTGTTTGTGTTTTTCAATTTCGAGGTTGTTGTTGAATTTCTTGGTGATTTTCAATGTTGAGGTTGTTGTTGTTTTTCAATGTTGAGGTTGTTGTTGAATTTGTTGGTGTTTTTCAATGTTTAGGTTGTTGTTGTTTTTCAATGTTGAGGTTGTTGTTGAATTTGTTTGTGTTTTTCAATGTTGAGGTTGTTGTTGAATTTGTTGGTGTTTTTCAATGTTGAGGTTGTTGTTATTTTTCAATGTTGAGGTTGTTGTTGAGTTTGTTGGTGTTTTTCAATGTTGAGGTTGTTGTTGAATTTGTTGGTGTTTTTCAATGTTGAGGTTGTTGTTGAATTTGTTGGTGTTTTTCAATGTTGAGGTTGTTGTTGTTTTTCAATGTTGAGGTTGTTGTTGAATTTGTTGGTGTTTTTCAACGTTGAGGTTGTTGTTGAATTTGTTGGTGTTTTTCAATGTTGAGGTTGTTGTTGTTTTTCAATGTTGAGGTTGTTGTTGAATTTGTTGGTGTTTTTCAATGTTGAGTTTGTTGTTGTTTTTCAATGTTGAGGTTGTTGTTGAATTTGTTGGTGTTTTTCAATCTTGAGGTTGTTGTTGAATTTGTTGGTGTTTTTCAATTTCGAGGTTGTTGTTGAATTTGTTAGTGTTTTTCAATGTTGAGGTTGTTGTTGAATTTGTTGGTGTTTTTCAATGTTGAGGTTGTTGTTGAATTTGTTGGTGTTTTTCAATGTTGAGGTTGTTGTTGTTTTTCAATGTTGAGGTTGTCGTTGAATTTGTTGGTGTTTTTCAATGTTTAGTTTGTTGTTGTTTTTCAATGTTGAGGTTGTTGTTGAATTTGTTGGTGTTTTTCAATGTAGAGGTTGTTGTTGTTTTTCAATTTCGAGGTTGTTGTTGAATTTTTTGGTGTTTTTCAATGTTGAAGTTGTTGTTGAATTTGTTGGTGTTTTTCAATGTTGAGGTTGTTGTTGTTTTTCAATGTTGAGGTTGTTGTTGAATTTGTTGGTGTTTATCAATGTTGAGATTGTTGTTGTTTTTAAATGTTGAGGATGTTGTTGAATTTGTTGGTGTTTTTAAATGTTGAGGTTGTTGTTGAATGTGCTGGTGTTTTGCAATGTTGGGGTTGTTGTTGTTTTTCAATGTTGAGGTTGTTGTTGAATTTGTGGTGTTTTTCAATGTTGACGTTTTTGTTGTTTTTCAATGTGGAGGTTGTTGTCGTATTTGTTGGTGTTTTTCAATGTTGAAGTTGTTGTTGAATTTGTTGGTGTTTTTAAATGTTGAGGTTGTTGTTGTTTTTCAATGTTGAGGTTGTTGTTGAATTTGTTGGTGATTTTCAATGTTGAGGTTGTTTTTGAATTTGTTGGTGTTTTTCAATGTTTCGGTTGTTGTTGTTTTTCAATGTTGAGGTTGCTGTTGAATTTGTTGGTGTTTTTCAATGTTGAGGTTGTTGTTGAATTTTTTGTTGTTTTTCAATGTTGAGGTTGTTGTTGTTTTTCAATGTTGAGGTTGTTGTTGAATTTGTTGGTGTTTTTCAATGTTGAGGTTTTTGTTGTTTTTCAATGTTGAGGTTGTTGTTGTATTTGTTTGTGTTTTTCAATTTCGAGGTTGTTGTTGAATTTGTTGGTGATTTTCAATGTTGAGGTTGTTGTTGTTTTTCAATGTTGAGGTTGTTGTTGAATTTGTTGGTGTTTTTCAATGTTTAGGTTATTGTTGTTTTTCAATGTTGAGGTTGTTGTTGAATTTGTTTGTGTTTTTCAATGTTGAGGTTGTTGTTGAATTTGTTGGTGTTTTTCAATGTTGAGGTTGTTGTTATTTTTCAATGTTGAGGTTGTTGTTGAGTTTGTTGGTGTTTTTCAATGTTGAGGTTGTTGTTGAATTTGTTGGTGTTTTTCAATGTTGAGGTTGTTGTTGAATTTGTTGGTGTTTTTCAATGTTGAGGTTGTTGTTGTTTTTCAATGTTGAGGTTGTTGTTGAATTTGTTGGTGTTTTTCAACGTTGAGGTTGTTGTTGAATTTGTTGGTGTTTTTCAATGTTGAGGTTGTTGTTGTTTTTCAATGTTGAGGTTGTTGTTGAATTTGTTGGTGTTTTTCAATGTTGAGTTTGTTGTTGTTTTTCAATGTTGAGGTTGTTGTTGAATTTGTTGCTGTTTTTCAATGTTGAGGTTGTTGTTGTTCTACAATGTTGAGGTTGTTGTTGAATTTGTTGGTGTTTTTCAATGTTGAGGTTGTTGTTGTTTTTCAATGTTGAGGTTGTTGTTGAATTTGTTGGTGCTTTTCAATATTGAGGTTGTTGTTGTTTTTCAATGTTGAGGTTGTTGTTGAATTTGTTGGTGTTTTTCAATGTTGAGTTTGTTGTTGAATTTGTTGGTGTTTTTCAATTTCGAGGTTGTTGTTGAATTTGTTAGTGTTTTTCAATGTTGAGGTTGTTGTTGAATATGTTGGTGTTTTTCAATGTTGAGGTTGTTGTTGAATTTGTTGGTGTTTTTCAATGTTGAGGTTGTTGTTGTTTTTCAATGTTGAGGTTGTCGTTGAATTTGTTGG
The DNA here is from genome assembly GCA_026770705.1 of Isurus oxyrinchus. NCBI lineage: Eukaryota > Metazoa > Chordata > Chondrichthyes > Lamniformes > Lamnidae > Isurus > Isurus oxyrinchus. The sequence goes on from JANJGN010001451.1 coordinate 89,678, forward strand.
TGTTTTTCAATGTTTAGTTTGTTGTTGTTTTTCAATGTTCAGGTTGTTGTTGAATTTGTTGGTGTTTTTCAATGTAGAGGTTGTTGCTGTTTTTCAGTTTTGAGGTTGTTGTTGAATTTGTTGGTGTTTTTCAATGTTGAGGTTGTTGTTGTTTTTCAATGTTGATGTTGTTGTTGAATTTGTTGGTGTTTTTCAATTTCGAGGTTGTTGTTGAATTTTTTGGTGTTTTTCAATGTTGAAGTTGTTGTTGAATTTGTTGGTGTTTTTCAATGTTGAGGTTGTTGTTGTTTTTCAATGTTGAGGTTGTTGTTGAATTTGTTGGTGTTTTTCAATGTTGAGGTTGTTGTTGTTTTTCAATGCTGAGGTTGTTGTTCAATTTGTTGGTGTTTTTCAATGTTGAGGTTGTTGTTGAATTTGTTGGTGTTTTTCAATGTTGAGGTTGTTGTTGTTTTTTAATGTTGAGGTTGTTGTTGAATTTGTTGGTGTTTTTCAATGTTGAGGTTGTTGTTGAATTTGTTGGTGTTTTTCAATGTTGAGGTTGTTGTTGTTTTTCAATGTTGAGGTTGTTGTTGAATTTGTTGGTGCTTTTCAATGCTGAGATTGTTGTTGAATTTGTTGGTGTTTTTCAATGTTGAGGTTGTTGTTGTTTTTCAATGTTGAGGTTGTTGTTGAATTTGTAGGTGTTTTTCAATGTTGAGTTTGTTGTTGAATTTGTTGGTGTTTTTCAATTTCGAGGTTGTTGTTGAATTTGTTAGTGTTTTTCAATGTTGAGGTTGTTGTTGAATTTGTTGGTGTTTTTCAATGTTGAGGTTGTTTTTGAATTTGTTGGTGTTTTTCAATGTTGAGGTTGTTGTTGTTTTTCAATGTTGAGGCTGTTGTTGAATTTGTTGGTGTTTTTCAATGTTTAGTTTGTTGTTGTTTTGCAATGTTGAGGTTGTTGTTGAATTTGTTGGTGTTTTTCAATGTTGAGGTTGTTGTTGTTTTTCAATGTTGAGGTTGTTGTTGAATTTGTTGGTGTTTTTCAATGTTGAAGTTGTTGTTGAATTTGTTGGTGTTTTTCAATGTTGAGGTTGTTGTTGTTTTTCAATGTTGAGGTTGTTGTTGAATTTGTTGGTGTTTTTCAATGTTGAGGTTGTTGTTGTTTTTCAATGCTGAGGTTGTTGTTGAATTTGTTGGTGTTTTTCAATGTTGAGGTTGTTGTTGAATTTGTTGGTGTTTTTCAATGTTGAGGTTGTTGTTGTTTTTCAATGTTGAGGTTTTTGTTGAATTTGTTGGTGTTTTTCAATGTTGAGGTTGTATTTGTTTTTCAATGTTGAGGTTGTTGTTGAATTTGTTGGTGTTTTTCAATTTCGAGGTTGTTGTTGAATTTGTTTGTGTTTTTCAATGTTGAGGTTGTTGTTCTTTTTCAATGTTGAGGTTATTGTTGAATTTGTTGGTGTTTTTCAATGTTGAGGTTGTTGTTGTTTTTCAATGTTGAGGTTGTTGTTGAATTTGTTGGTGTTTTTCAATGTTGATTTGTTGTTGTTTTTCAATGTTGAGGTTGTTGTTGAATTTGTTGGTGTTTTTCAATGTTGAGGTTGTTGTTGTTTTTCAATGTTGAGGTTGTTGTTGAATTTGTTGGTGTTTTTCAATGTTGAGGTTGTTGTTGAATTTGTTGGTGTTTTTCAATGTTGAGGTTGCTGTTGTTTTTCAATGTTGAGGTTGTTGTTGAGTTTGTTGGTGTTTTTCAATGTTGAGGTTGTTGTTGAATTTGTTGGTGTTTTTCAATGTTGAGGTTTTTGTTGAATTTATTGGTGTTTTTCAATGCTGAGGTTGTTGTTGTTTTTTAATGTTGAGGTTGTTGTTGAATTTGTTGGTGTTTTTCCTTGATGAGGTTGTTGTTGTTTTTCAAAGTTGAGGTTGTTGTGGAATTTGTTGGTGTTTTTCAATGTCGGGGTTGTTGTTGAATTTGTTGGTGTTTTTCTATGTTGAATTTTTTGTTGAAATTGTTGGTGTTTTTCAATGTTGAGGTTCTTGTTTTTCAATGTTGAAGTTATTGTTGAATTTGTTGGCGTTTTTAAATGTTGAGGTTGTTGTTGAATTTGTTGGTGTTTTCAATGTTGAGGTTTTTGTTGAATTTGTTGGTGTTTTTCAATGTTGAGGTTGTTGTTGTTTTTCAATGTTGAGGTTGTTGTTGAATTTGATGGTGTTTTTCAATGTCGAGGTTGTTGTTGAATTTGATGGTGTTTTTCAATGTCGAGGTTGTTGTTGAATTTGTTGGTGTTTTTCAATGTTGAGGTTGTTGTTGAATTTGTTGGTGTTTTTCAATGTTGAGGTTGTTGTTGAATTTGTTGGTGTTTTTCAATGTTTCGGTTGTTGTTATTTTTCAATGTTGAGGTTGTTGTTGAGTTTGTTGGTGTTTTTCAATGTTGAGGTTGTTGTTGAATTTGTTGGTGTTTTTCAATGTTGAGGTTGTTGTTGAATTTGTTGGTGTTTTTCAATGTTTAGGTTGTTGTTGTTTTTCAATGTTGAGGTTGTTGTTGAATTTGTTGGTGTTTTTCAATGTTGAGGTTGTTGTTGAATTTGTTGGTGTTTTTCAATGTTGAGGTTGTTGTTATTTTTCAATGTTGAGGTTTTTGTTGAGTTTGTTGGTGTTTTTCAATGTTGAGGTTGTTGTTGAATTTGTTGGTGTTTTTCAATGTTGAGGTTGTTGTTGAATTTGTTGGTGTTTTTCAATGTTGAGGTTGTTGTTGTTTTTCAATGTTGAGGTTGTTGTTGAATTTGTTGGTGTTTTTCAATGTTTAGGTTGTTGTTGTTTTTCAATGTTGAGGTTGTTGTTGAATTTGTTTGTGTTTTTCAATGTTGAGGTTGTTGTTGAATTTGTTGGTGTTTTTCAATGTTGAGGTTGTTGTTATTTTTCAATGTTGAGGTTGTTGTTGAGTTTGTTGGTGTTTTTCAATGTTGAGGTTGTTGTTGAATTTGTTGGTGTTTTTCAATGTTGAGGTTGTTGTTGAATTTGTTGGTGTTTTTCAATGTTGAGGTTGTTGTTGTTTTTCAATGTTGAAGTTGTTGTTGAATTTGTTGGTGTTTTTCAACGTTGAGGTTGTTGTTGAATTTGTTGGTGTTTTTCAATGTTGAGGTTGTTGTTGTTTTTCAATGTTGAGGTTGTTGTTGAATTTGTTGGTGTTTTTCAATGTTGAGTTTGTTGTTGTTTTTCAATGTTTAGGTTGTTGTTGAATTTGTTGCTGTTTTTCAATGTTGAGGTTGTTGTTGTTCTTCAATGTTGAGGTTGTTGTTGAATTTGTTGGTGTTTTTCAATGTTGAGGTTGTTGTTGTTTTTCAATGTTGAGGTTGTTGTTGAATTTGTTGGTGCTTTTCAATGTTGAGGTTGTTGTTGTTTTTCAATGTTGAGGTTGTTGTTGAATTTGTTGGTGTTTTTCAATGTTGAGTTTGATGTTGAATTTGTTGGTGTTTTTCAATTTCGAGGTTGTTGTTGAATTTGTTAGTGTTTTTCAATGTTGAGGTTGTTGTTGAATTTGTTGGTGTTTTTCAATGTTGAGGTTGTTGTTGAATTTGTTGGTGTTTTTCAATGTTGAGGTTGATGTTGTTTTTCAATGTTGAGGTTGTCGTTGAATTTGTTGGTGTTTTTCAATGTTTAGTTTGTTGTTGTTTTTCAATGTTGAGGTTGTTGTTGAATTTGTTGGTGTTTTTCAATGTAGAGGTTGTTGTTGTTTTTCAATTTTGAGGTTGTTGTTGAATTTGTTGGTGTTTTTCAATGTTGAGGTTGTTGTTGTTTTTCAATGTTGAGGTTGTTGTTGAATTTGTTGGTGTTGTTCAATTTCGAGGTTGTTGTTGAATTTTTTGGTGTTTTTCAATGTTGAAGTTGTTGTTGAATTTGTTGGTGTTTTTCAATGTTGAGGTTGTTGTTGTTTTTCAATGTTGAGGTTGTTGTTGAATTTGTTGGTGTTTTTCAATGTTGAGGTTGTTGTTGTTTTTCAATGCTGAGGTTGTTGTTGAATTTGTTGTTGTTTTTTAATGTTGAGGTTGTTGTTGAATTTGTTGGTGTTTTTCAATGTTGAGGTTGTTGTTGAATTTGTTGGTGTTTTTCAATGTTGAGGTTGTTGTTGTTTTTCAATGTTGAGGTTGTTGTTGAATTTGTTGGTGCTTTTCAATGTTGAGATTGTTGTTGAATTTGTTGGTGTTTTTCAATGTTGAGGTTGTTGTTGTTTTTCAATGTTGAGGTTGTTGTTGAATTTGTAGGTGTTTTTCAATGTTGAGTTTGTTGTTGAATTTGTTGGTGTTTTTCAATGTTTAGTTTGTTGTTGTTTTTCAATGTTGAGGTTGTTGTTGAATTTGTTGGTGTTTTTCAATGTAGAGGTTGTTGTTGTTTTTCAATTTTGAGGTTGTTGTTGAATTTGTTGGTGTTTTTCAATGTTGAGGTTGTTGTTGTTTTTCAATGTTGATGTTGTTGTTGAATTTGTTGGTGTTTTTCAATTTCGAGGTTGTTGTTGAATTTTTTGGTGTTTTTCAATGTTGAAGTTGTTGTTGAATTTGTTGGTGTTTTTCAATGTTGAGGTTGTTGTTGTTTTTCAATGTTGAGGTTGTTGTTGAATTTGTTGGTGTTTTTCAATGTTGAGGTTGTTGTTGTTTTTCAATGCTGAGGTTGTTGTTCAATTTGTTGGTGTTTTTCAATGTTGAGGTTGTTGTTGAATTTGTTGGTGTTTTTCAATGTTGAGGTTGTTGTTGTTTTTTAATGTTGAGGTTGTTGTTGAATTTGTTGGTGTTTTTCAATGTTGAGGTTGTTGTTGAATTTGTTGGTGTTTTTCAATGTTGAGGTTGTTGTTGTTTTTCAATGTTGAGGTTGTTGTTGAATTTGTTGGTGCTTTTCAATGCTGAGATTGTTGTTGAATTTGTTGGTGTTTTTCAATGTTGAGGTTGTTGTTGTTTTTCAATGTTGAGGTTGTTGTTGAATTTGTAGGTGTTTTTCAATGTTGAGTTTGTTGTTGAATTTGTTGGTGTTTTTCAATTTCGAGGTTGTTGTTGAATTTGTTAGTGTTTTTCAATGTTGAGGTTGTTGTTGAATTTGTTGGTGTTTTTCAATGTTGAGGTTGTTGTTGAATTTGTTGGTGTTTTTCAATGTTGAGGTTGTTGTTGTTTTTCAATGTTGAGGCTGTTGTTGAATTTGTTGGTGTTTTTCAATGTTTAGTTTGTTGTTGTTTTTCAATGTTGAGGTTGTTGTTGAATTTGTTGGTGTTTTTCAATGTTGAGGTTGTTGTTGTTTTTCAATGTTGAGGTTGTTGTTGAATTTGTTGGTGTTTTTCAATTTCGAGGTTGTTGTTGAATTTGTTGGTGTTTTTCAATGTTGAAGTTGTTGTTGAATTTGTTGGTGTTTTTCAATGTTGAGGTTGTTGTTGTTTTTCAATGTTGAGGTTGTTGTTGAATTTGTTGGTGTTTTTCAATGTTGAGGTTGTTGTTGTTTTTCAATGCTGAGGTTGTTGTTGAATTTGTTGGTGTTTTTCAATGTTGAGGTTGTTGTTGAATTTGTTGGTGTTTTTCAATGTTGAGGTTGTTGTTGTTTTTCAATGTTGAGGTTGTTGTTGAATTTGTTGGTGTTTTTCAATGTTGAGGTTGTATTTGTTTTTCAATGTTGAGGTTGTTGTTGAATTTGTTGGTGTTTTTCAATTTCGAGGTTGTTGTTGAATTTGTTTGTGTTTTTCAATGTTGAGGTTGTTGTTCTTTTTCAATGTTGAGGTTATTGTTGAATTTGTTGGTGTTTTTCAATGTTGAGGTTGTTGTTGTTTTTCAATGTTGAGGTTGTTGTTGAATTTGTTGGTGTTTTTCAATGTTGAGTTTGTTGTTGTTTTTCAATGTTGAGGTTGTTGTTGAATTTGTTGGTGTTTTTCAATGTTGAGGTTGTTGTTGTTTTTCAATGTTGAGGTTGTTGTTGAATTTGTTGGTGTTTTTCAATGTTGAGGTTGTTGTTGAATTTGTTGGTGTTTTTCAATCTTGAGGTTGCTGGTGTTTTTCAATGTTGAGGTTGTTGTTGAATTTGTTGGTGTTTTTCAATGTTGAGGTTTTTGTTGAATTTATTGGTGTTTTTCAATGCTGAGGTTGTTGTTGTTTTTCAATGTTGAGGTTGTTGTTGAATTTGTTGGTGTTTTTCCTTGATGAGGTTGTTGTTGTTTTTCAAAGTTGAGGTTGTTGTGGAATTTGTTGGTGTTTTTCAATGTCGGGGTTGTTGTTGAATTTGTTGGTGTTTTTCTATGTTGAATTTTTTGTTGAAATTGTTGGTGTTTTTCAATGTTGAGGTTGTTGTTTTTCAATGTTGAAGTTATTGTTGAATTTGTTGGCGTTTTTAAATGTTGAGGTTGTTGTTGAATTTGTTGGTGTTTTCAATGTTGAGGTTTTTGTTGAATTTGTTGGTGTTTTTCAATGTTGAGGTTGTTGTTGTTTTTCAATGTTGAGGTTGTTGTTGAATTTGATGGTGTTTTTCAATGTCGAGGTTGTTGTTGAATTTGATGGTGTTTTTCAATGTCGAGGTTGTTGTTGAATTTGTTGGTGTTTTTCAATGTTGAGGTTGTTGTTGAATTTGTTGGTGTTTTTCAATGTTGAGGTTGTTGTTGAATTTTTTGGTGTTTTTCAATGTTGAGGTTGTTGTTATTTTTCAATGTTGAGGTTGTTGTTGAGTTTGTTGGTGTTTTTCAATGTTGAGGTTGTTGTTGAATTTGTTGGTGTTTTTCAATGTTGAGGTTGTTGTTGAATTTGTTGGTGTTTTTCAATGTTTAGGTTGTTGTTGTTTTTCAATGTTGAGGTTGTTGTTGAATTTGTTGGTGTTTTTCAATGTTGAGGTTGTTGTTGAATTTGTTGGTGTTTTTCAATGTTGAGGTTTTTGTTATTTTTCAATGTTGAGGTTTTTGTTGAGTTTGTTGGTGTTTGTCAATGTTGAGGTTGTTGTTGAATTTGTTGGTGTTTTTCAATGTTGAGGTTGTTGTTGAATTTGTTGGTGTTTTTCAATGTTGAGGTTGTTGTTGTTTTTAAATGTTGAGGTTGTTGTTGAATTTGTTGGTGTTTTTTCAATTTTGAGGTTGTTGGTGTTTTTCAATGTTGAGGTTGATTTTGAATTTGAGGGTGTTTTTCAATGTCGAGGTTGTTGTTGAATTTGTTGGAGTTTTTCAATGTTGAGGTTGTTGTTGTTTTTCAATGTTGAGGTTGTTGTTGAATTTGTTGGTGTTTATCAATGTTGAGATTGTTGTTGTTTTTCAATGTTGAGGATGTTGTTGAATTTGTTGGTGTTTTTCAATGTTGAGGTTGTTGTTGAATTTGTTGGTGTTTTTCAATTTCGAGGTTGTTGTTGAATTTGTTAGTGTTTTTCAATGTTGAGTTTGTTGTTGAATTTGTTGGTGTTTTTCAATGTTGAGGTTGTTGTTGAATTTGTTGGTGTTTTTCAATGTTGAGGTTGTTGTTGTTTTTCAATGTTGAGGTTGTCGTTGAATTTGTTGGTGTTTTTCAATGTTTAGTTTGTTGTTGTTTTTCAATGTTGAGGTTGTTGTTGAATTTGTTGGTGTTTTTCAATGTAGAGGTTGTTGTTGTTTTTCAATTTTGAGGTTGTTGTTGAATTTGTTGGTGTTTTTCAATGTTGAGGTTGTTGTTGTTTTTCAATGTTGATGTTGTTGTTGAATTTGTTGGTGTTTTTCAATTTCGAGGTTGTTGTTGAATTTTTTGGTGTTTTTCAATGTTGAAGTTGTTGTTGAATTTGTTGGTGTTTTTCAATGTTGAGGTTGTTGTTGTTTTTCAATGTTGAGGTTGTTGTTGAATTTGTTGGTGTTTATCAATGTTGAGGTTGTTGTTGAATGTGCTGGTGTTTTGCAATGTTGGGGTTGTTGTTGTTTTTCAATGTTGAGGTTGTTGTTGAATTTGTGGTGCTTTTCAAAGTTGACGTTTTTGTTGTTTTTCAATGTGGAGGTTGTTGTCGTATTTGTTGGTGTTTTTCAATGTTGAAGTTGTTGTTGAATTCGTTGGTGTTTTTAAATGTTGAGGTTGTTGTTGTTTTTCAATGTTGAGGTTGTTGTTGAATTTGTTGGTGATTTTCAATGTTGAGGTTGTTTTTGAATTTGTTGGTGTTTTTCAATGTTTCGGTTGTTGTTGTTTTTCAATGTTGAGGTTGTTGTTGAATTTGTTGGTGTTTTTCAATGTTGAGGTTGTTGTTGAATTTTTTGTTGTTTTTCAATGTTGAGGTTGTTGTTGTTTTTCAATGTTGAGGTTGTTGTTGAATTTGTTGGTGTTTTTCAATGTTGAGGTTTTTGTTGTTTTTCAATGTTGAGGTTGTTGTTGTATTTGTTTGTGTTTTTCAATTTCGAGGTTGTTGTTGAATTTGTTGGTGATTTTCAATGTTGAGGTTGTTGTTGTTTTTCAATGTTGAGGTTGTTGTTGAATTTGTTGGTGTTTTTCAATGTTTAGGTTATTGTTGTTTTTCAATGTTGAGGTTGTTGTTGAATTTGTTTGTGTTTTTCAATGTTGAGGTTGTTGTTGAATTTGTTGGTGTTTTTCAATGTTGAGGTTGTTGTTATTTTTCAATGTTGAGGTTGTTGTTGAGTTTGTTGGTGTTTTTCAATGTTGAGGTTGTTGTTGAATTTGTTGGTGTTTTTCAATGTTGAGGTTGTTGTTGAATTTGTTGGTGTTTTTCAATGTTGAGGTTGTTGTTGTTTTTCAATGTTGAGGTTGTTGTTGAATTTGTTGGTGTTTTTCAACGTTGAGGTTGTTGTTGAATTTGTTGGTGTTTTTCAATGTTGAGGTTGTTGTTGTTTTTCAATGTTGAGGTTGTTGTTGAATTTGTTGGTGTTTTTCAATGTTGAGTTTGTTGTTGTTTTTCAAGGTTGAGGTTTTTGTTGAATTTGTTGCTGTTTTTCAATGTTGAGGTTGTTGTTGTTCTACAATGTTGAGGTTGTTGTTGAATTTGTTGGTGTTTTTCAATGTTGAGGTTGTTGTTGTTTTTCAATGTTGAGGTTGTTGTTGAATTTGTTGGTGCTTTTCAATATTGAGGTTGTTGTTGTTTTTCAATGTTGAGGTTGTTGTTGAATTTGTTGGTGTTTTTCAATGTTGAGTTTGTTGTTGAATTTGTTGGTGTTTTTCAATTTCGAGGTTGTTCTTGAATTTGTTAGTGTTTTTCAATGTTGAGGTTGTTGTTGAATTTGTTGGTGTTTTTCAATGTTGAGGTTATTGTTGAATTTGTTGGTGTTTTTCAATGTAGAGGTTGTTGTTGTTTTTCAATTTTGAGGTTGTTGTTGAATTTGTTGGTGTTTTTCAATGTTGAGGTTGTTGTTGTTTTTCAATGTTGATGTTGTTGTTGAATTTGTTGGTGTTTTTCAATTTCGAGGTTGTTGTTGAATTTTTTGGTGTTTTTCAATGTTGAAGTTGTTGTTGAATTTGTTGGTGTTTTTCAATGTTGAGGTTGTTGTTGTTTTTCAATGTTGAGGTTGTTGTTGAATTTGTTGGTGTTTTTCAATGTTGAGGTTGTTGTTGTTTTTCAATGCTGAGGTTGTTGTTCAATTTGTTGGTGTTTTTCAATGTTGAGGTTGTTGTTGAATTTGTTGGTGTTTTTCAATGTTGAGGTTGTTGTTGTTTTTTAATGTTGAGGTTGTTGTTGAATTTGTTGGTGTTTTTCAATGTTGAGGTTGTTGTTGAATTTGTTGGTGTTTTTCAATGTTGAGGTTGTTGTTGTTTTTCAATGTTGAGGTTGTTGTTGAGTTTGTTGGTGTTTTTCAATGTTGAGGTTGTTGTTGAATTTGTTGGTGTTTTTCAATGTTGAGGTTGTTGTTGAATTTGTTGGTGTTTTTCAATGTTGAGGTTGTTGTTGTTTTTCAAAGTTGAGGCTGTTGTTGAATTTGTTGGTGTTTTTCAATGTTTAGTTTGTTGTTGTTTTTCAATGTTGAGGTTGTTGTTGAATTTGTTGGTGTTTTTCAATGTTGAGGTTGTTGTTGTTTTTCAATGTTGAGGTTGTTGTTGAATTTGTTGGTGTTTTTCAATTTCGAGGTTGTTGTTGAATTTGTTGGTGTTTTTCAATGTTGAAGTTGTTGTTGAATTTGTTGGTGTTTTTCAATGTTGAGGTTGTTGTTGTTTTTCAATGTTGAGGTTGTTGTTGAATTTGTTGGTGTTTTTCAATGTTGAGGTTGTTGTTGTTTTTCAATGCTGAGGTTGTTGTTGAATTTGTTGGTGTTTTTCAATGTTGAGGTTGTTGTTGAATTTGTTGGTGTTTTTCAATGTTGAGGTTGTTGTTGTTTTTCAATGTTGAGGTTGTTGTTGAATTTGTTGGTGTTTTTCAATGTTGAGGTTGTATTTGTTTTTCAATGTTGAGGTTGTTGTTGAATTTGTTGGTGTTTTTCAATTTCGAGGTTGTTGTTGAATTTGTTTGTGTTTTTCAATGTTGAGGTTGTTGTTCTTTTTCAATGTTGAGGTTATTGTTGAATTTGTTGGTGTTTTTCAATGTTGAGGTTGTTGTTGTTTTTCAATGTTGAGGTTGTTGATGAATTTGTTGGTGTTTTTCAATGTTGAGTTTGTTGTTGTTTTTCAATGTTGAGGTTGTTGTTGAATTTGTTGGTGTTTTTCAATGTTGAGGTTGTTGTTGTTTTTCAATGTTGAGGTTGTTGTTGAATTTGTTGGTGTTTTTCAATGTTGAGGTTGTTGTTGAATTTGTTGGTGTTTTTCAATGTTGAGGTTGCTGTTGTTTTTCAATGTTGAGGTTGTTGTTGAGTTTGTTGGTGTTTTTCAATGTTGAGGTTGTTGTTGAATTTGTTGGTGTTTTTCAATGTTGAGGTTTTTGTTGAATTTATTGGTGTTTTTCAATGCTGAGGTTGTTGTTGTTTTTCAATGTTGAGGTTGTTGTTGAATTTGTTGGTGTTTTTCCTTGATGAGGTTGTTGTTGTTTTTCAAAGTTGAGGTTGTTGTGGAATTTGTTGGTGTTTTTCAATGTCGGGGTTGTTGTTGAATTTGTTGGTGTTTCTCTATGTTGAATTTTTTGTTGAAATTGTTGGTGTTTTTCAATGTTGAGGTTGTTGTTGTTCAATGTTGAAGTTATTGTTGAATTTGTTGGCGTTTTTAAATGTTGAGGTTGTTGTTGAATTTGTTGGTGTTTTCAATGTTGAGGTTTTTGTTGAATTTGTTGGTGTTTTTCAATGTTGAGGTTGTTGTTGTTTTTCAATGTTGAGGTTGTTGTTGAATTTGATGGTGTTTTTCAATGTCGAGGTTGTTGTTGAATTTGATGGTGTTTTTCAATGTCGAGGTTGTTGTTGAATTTGTTGGTGTTTTTCAATGTTGAGGTTGTTGTTGAATTTGTTGGTGTTTTTCAATGTTGAGGTTGTTGTTGAATTTGTTGGTGTTTTTCAATGTTGAGGTTGTTGTTATTTTTCAATGTTGAGGTTGTTGTTGAGTTTGTTGGTGTTTTTCAATGTTGAGGTTGTTGTTGAATTTGCTGGTGTTTTTCAATGTTGAGGTTGTTGTTGAATTTGTTGGTGTTTTTCAATGTTTAGGTTGTTGTTGTTTTTCAATGTTGAGGTTGTTGTTGAATTTGTTGGTGTTTTTCAATGTTGAGGTTGTTGTTGAATTTGTTGGTGTTTTTCAATGTTGAGGTTGTTGTTATTTTTCAATGTTGAGGTTTTTGTTGAGTTTGTTGGTGTTTTTCAATGTTGAGGTTGTTGTTGAATTTGTTGGTGTTTTTCAATGTTGAGGTTGTTGTTGAATTTGTTGGTGTTTTTCAATGTTGAGGTTGTTGTTGTTTTTCAATGTTGAGGTTGTTGTTGAATTTGTTGGTGTTTTTCAATGTTTAGGTTGTTGTTGTTTTTCAATGTTGAGGTTGTTGTTGAATTTGTTTGTGTTTTTCAATGTTGAGGTTGTTGTTGAATTTGTTGGTGTTTTTCAATGTTGAGGTTGTTGTTATTTTTCAATGTTGAGGTTGTTGTTGAGTTTGTTGGTGTTTTTCAATGTTGAGGATGTTGTTGAATTTGTTGGTGTTTTTCAATGTTGAGGTTGTTGTTGAATTTGTTGGTGTTTTTCAATGTTGAGGTTGTTGTTGTTTTTCAATGTTGAGGTTGTTGTTGAATTTGTTGGTGTTTTTCAACGTTGAGGTTGTTGTTGAATTTGTTGGTCTTTTTCAATGTTGAGGTTGTTGTTGTTTTTCAATGTTGAGGTTGTTGTTGAATTTGTTGGTGTTTTTCAATGTTGAGTTTGTTGTTGTTTTTCAATGTTGAGGTTGTTGTTGAATTTGTTGCTGTTTTTCAATGTTGAGGTTGTTGTTGTTCTTCAATGTTGAGGTTGTTGTTGAATTTGTTGGTGTTTTTCAATGTTGAGGTTGTTGTTGTTTTTCAATGTTGAGGTTGTTGTTGAATTTGTTGGTGCTTTTCAATGTTGAGGTTGTTGTTGTTTTTCAATGTTGAGGTTGTTGTTGAATTTGTTGGTGTTTTTCAATGTTGAGTTTGATGTTGAATTTGTTGGTGTATTTCAATTTCGAGGTTGTTGTTGAATTTGTTAGTGTTTTTCAATGTTGAGGTTGTTGTTGAATTTGTTGGTGTTTTTCAATGTTGAGGTTGTTGTTGAATTTGTTGGTGTTTTTCAATGTTGAGGTTGTTGTTGTTTTTCAATGTTGAGGTTGTCGTTGAATTTGTTGGTGTTTTTCAATGTTTAGTTTGTTGATGTTTTTCAATGTTGAGGTTGTTGTTGAATTTGTTGGTGTTTTTCAATGTAGAGGTTGTTGTTGTTTTTCAATTTTGAGGTTGTTGTTGAATTTGTTGGTGTTTTTCAATGTTGAGGTTGTTGTTGTTTTTCAATGTTGAGGTTGTTGTTGAATTTGTTGGTGTTGTTCAATTTCGAGGTTGTTGTTGAATTTTTTGGTGTTTTTCAATGTTGAAGTTGTTGTTGAATTTGCTGGTGTTTTTCAATGTTGAGGTTGTTGTTGTTTTTCAATGTTGAGGTTGTTGTTGAATTTGTTGGTGTTTTTCAATGTTGAGGTTGTTGTTATTTTTCAATGTTGAGGTTGTTGTTGAGTTTGTTGGTGTTTTTCAATGTTGAGGTTGTTGTTGAATTTGCTGGTGTTTTTCAATGTTGAGGTTGTTGTTGAATTTGTTGGTGTTTTTCAATGTTTAGGTTGTTGTTGTTTTTCAATGTTGAGGTTGTTGTTGAATTTGTTGGTGTTTTTCAATGTTGAGGTTGTTGTTGAATTTGTTGGTGTTTTTCAATGTTGAGGTTGTTGTTATTTTTCAATGTTGAGGTTTTTGTTGAGTTTGTTGGTGTTTTTCAATGTTGAGGTTGTTGTTGAATTTGTTGGTGTTTTTCAATGTTGAGGTTGTTGTTGAATTTGTTGGTGTTTTTCAATGTTGAGGTTGTTGTTGTTTTTCAATGTTGAGGTTGTTGTTGAATTTGTTGGTGTTTTTCAATGTTTAGGTTGTTGTTGTTTTTCAATGTTGAGGTTGTTGTTGAATTTGTTTGTGTTTTTCAATGTTGAGGTTGTTGTTGAATTTGTTGGTGTTTTTCAATGTTGAGGTTGTTGTTATTTTTCAATGTTGAGGTTGTTGTTGAGTTTGTTGGTGTTTTTCAATGTTGAGGTTGTTGTTGAATTTGTTGGTGTTTTTCAATGTTGAGGTTGTTGTTGAATTTGTTGGTGTTTTTCAATGTTGAGGTTGTTGTTGTTTTTCAATGTTGAGGTTGTTGTTGAATTTGTTGGTGTTTTTCAACGTTGAGGTTGTTGTTGAATTTGTTGGTGTTTTTCAATGTTGAGGTTGTTGTTGTTTTTCAATGTTGAGGTTGTTGTTGAATTTGTTGGTGTTTTTCAATGTTGAGTTTGTTGTTGTTTTTCAATGTTGAGGTTGTTGTTGAATTTGTTGCTGTTTTTCAATGTTGAGGTTGTTGTTGTTCTTCAATGTTGAGGTTGTTGTTGAATTTGTTGGTGTTTTTCAATGTTGAGGTTGTTGTTGTTTTTCAATGTTGAGGTTGTTGTTGAATTTGTTGGTGCTTTTCAATGTTGAGGTTGTTGTTGTTTTTCAATGTTGAGGTTGTTGTTGAATTTGTTGGTGTTTTTCAATTTCGAGGTTGTTGTTGAATGTGTTAGTGTTTTTCAATGTTGAGGTTGTTGTTGAATTTGTTGGTGTTTTTCAATGTTGAGGTTGTTGTTGAATTTGTTGGTGTTTTTCAATGTTGAGGTTGTTGTTGTTTTTCAATGTTGAGGTTGTCGTTGAATTTGTTGGTGTTTTTCAATGTTTAGTTTGTTGTTGTTTTTCAATGTTGAGGTTGTTGTTGAATTTGTTGGTGTTTTTCAATGTAGAGGTTGTTGTTGTTTTTCAATTTTGAGGTTGTTGTTGAATTTGTTGGTGTTTTTCAATGTTGAGGTTGTTGTTGTTTTTCAATGTTGAGGTTGTTGTTGAATTTGTTGGTGTTGTTCAATTTCGAGGTTGTTGTTGAATTTTTTGGTGTTTTTCAATGTTGAAGTTGTTGTTGAATTTGTTGGTGTTTTTCAATGTTGAGGTTGTTGTTGTTTTTCAATGTTGAGGTTGTTGTTGAATTTGTTGGTGTTTTTCAATGTTGAGGTTGTTGTTGTTTTTCAATGCTGAGGTTGTTGTTGAATTTGTTGTTGTTTTTTAATGTTGAGGTTGTTGTTGAATTTGTTGGTGTTTTTCAATGTTGAGGTTGTTGTTGAATTTGTTGGTGTTTTTCAATGTTGAGGTTGTTGTTGTTTTTCAATGTTGAGGTTGTTGTTGAATTTGTTGGTGCTTTTCAATGTTGAGATTGTTGTTGAATTTGTTGGTGTTTTTCAATGTTGAGGTTGTTGTTGTTTTTCAATGTTGAGGTTGTTGTTGAATTTGTAGGTGTTTTTCAATGTTGAGTTTGTTGTTGAATTTGTTGGTGTTTTTCAATGTTTAGTTTGTTGTTGTTTTTCAATGTTGAGGTTGTTGTTGAATTTGTTGGTGTTTTTCAATGTAGAGGTTGTTGTTGAATTTGTTGGTGTTTTTCAATTTTGAAGTTCTTGTTGAATTTGTTGGTGTTTTTCAATGTTTAGGTTGTTGTTGTTTTTCAATGTTGAGGTTGTTGTTGAATTTGTTGGTGTTTTTCAATGTTTAGGTTGTTGTTGTTTTTCAATGTTGAGGTTGTTGTTGAATATGTTGGTGTTTTTCAACGTTGAGGTTGTTGTTGAATTTGTTGGTGCTTTTCAATGTTGAGGTTGTTGTTGTTTTTCAATGTTGAGGTTGTTGTTGAATTTGTTGGTGTTTTTCAATGTTGAGTTTTTTGTTGTTTTTCAATGTTGAGGTTGTTGTTGAATTTGTTGGTGTTTTTCAATGTTGAGGTTGTTGTTGTTTTTCAATGTTGAGGTTGTTGTTGAATTTGTTGGTGCTTTTCAATGTTGAGATTGTTGTTGAATTTGTTGGTGTTTTTCAATGTTGAGGTTGTTGCTGTTTTTCAATGTTGAGGTTGTTGTTGAATTTGTTGGTGTTTTTCAATGTTGAGTTTGTTGTTGAATTTGTTGGTGTTTTTCAATTTCGAGGTTGTTGTTGAATTTGTTAGTGTTTTTCAATGTTGAGGTTGTTGTTGAATTTGTTGGTGTTTTTCAATGTTGAGGTTGTTGTTGAATTTGTTGGTGTTTTTCAATGTTGAGGTTGTTGTTGTTTTTCAATTTTGAGGTTGTTGTTGAATTTGTTGGTGTTTTTCAATGTTTAGTTTGTTGTTGTTTTTCAATGTTGAGGTTGTTGTTGAATTTGTTGGTGTTTTTCAATGTTGAGGTTGTTGTTGTTTTTCAATGTTGAGGTTGTTGTTGAATTTGTTGGTGTTTTTCAATGTTGAGGTTGTTGTTGTTTTTCAATGTTGAGGTTGTTGTTGAATTTGTTGGTGTTTTTCAATTTCGAGGTTGTTGTTGAATTTGTTGGGGGTTTTCAATGTTGAAGTTGTTGTTGAATTTGTTGGTGTTTTTCAATGTTTAGTTTGTTGTTGTTTTTCAATGTTGAGGTTGTTGTTGAATTTGTTGGTGTTTTTCAATGTTGAGGTTGTTGTTGTTTTTCAATGTTGAGGTTATTGTTGAATTTGTTGGTGTTTTTCAATGTTGAGGTTTTGTTGTTTTTCAATGTTGAGGTTGTTGTTGAATTTGTTCGTGTTTTTCAATGTTGAGTTTGTTGTTGTTTTTCAATGTTGAGGTTGTTGTTGAATTTGCTGGTGTTTTTCAATGTTGAGGTTGTTGTTGTTTTTCAATGTTGAGGTTGTTGTTGAATTTGTTGGGGTTTTTCAAAGTTGAGGTTGTTGTTGTTTTTCAATGTTGAGGTTGTTGTTGAATTTGTTGCGTTTTTCAATGTTGAGGTTGTTGTTGAATTTGTTAGGGTTTTTCAATGATGAGGTTGTTGTTGTTTTTCAATGTTGAGGTTGTTGAATTTGTGGGTGTTTTTCAATCTTGAGTTTGTTGTTGAATTTGTTGGTGTTTTTCAATGTTGAGGTTGTTGTTGAATTTGTTGGTGTTTTTCAATGTTGAGTTTGTTGTTGTTTTTCAATGTTGAGGTTGTTGTTGAATTTGTTGCTGTTTTTCAATGTTGAGGTTGTTGTTGTTCTTCAATGTTGAGGTTGTTGTTGAATTTGTTGGTGTTTTTCAATGTTGAGGTTGTTGTTGTTTTTCAATGTTGAGGTTGTTGTTGAATTTGTTGGTGCTTTTCAATGTTGAGGTTGTTGTTGTTTTTCAATGTTGAGGTTGTTGTTGAATTTGTTGGTGTTTTTCAATGTTGAGTTTGATGTTGAATTTGTTGGTGTATTTCAATTTCGAGGTTGTTGTTGAATTTGTTAGTGTTTTTCAATGTTGAGGTTGTTGTTGAATTTGTTGGTGTTTTTCAATGTTGAGGTTGTTGTTGAATTTGTTGGTGTTTTTCAATGTTGAGGTTGTTGTCGTTTTTCAATGTTGAGGTTGTCGTTGAATTTGTTGGTGTTTTTCAATGTTTAGTTTGTTGATGTTTTTCAATGTTGAGGTTGTTGTTGAATTTGTTGGTGTTTTTCAATGTAGAGGTTGTTGTTGTTTTTCAATTTTGAGGTTGTTGTTGAATTTGTTGGTGTTTTTCAATGTTGAGGTTGTTGTTGTTTTTCAATGTTGAGGTTGTTGTTGAATTTGTTGGTGTTGTTCAATTTCGAGGTTGTTGTTGAATTTTTTGGTGTTTTTCAATGTTGAAGTTGTTGTTGAATTTGCTGGTGTTTTTCAATGTTGAGGTTGTTGTTGTTTTTCAATGTTGAGGTTGTTGTTGAATTTGTTGGTGTTTTTCAATGTTGAGGTTGTTGTTATTTTTCAATGTTGAGGTTGTTGTTGAGTTTGTTGGTGTTTTTCAATGTTGAGGTTGTTGTTGAATTTGCTGGTGTTTTTCAATGTTGAGGTTGTTGTTGAATTTGTTGGTGTTTTTCAATGTTTAGGTTGTTGTTGTTTTTCAATGTTGAGGTTGTTGTTGAATTTGTTGGTGTTTTTCAATGTTGAGGTTGTTGTTGAATTTGTTGGTGTTTTTCAATGTTGAGGTTGTTGTTATTTTTCAATGTTGAGGTTTTTGTTGAGTTTGTTGGTGTTTTTCAATGTTGAGGTTGTTGTTGAATTTGTTGGTGTTTTTCAATGTTGAGGTTGTTGTTGAATTTGTTGGTGTTTTTCAATGTTGAGGTTGTTGTTGTTTTTCAATGTTGAGGTTGTTGTTGAATTTGTTGGTGTTTTTCAATGTTTAGGTTGTTGTTGTTTTTCAATGTTGAGGTTGTTGTTGAATTTGTTTGTGTTTTTCAATGTTGAGGTTGTTGTTGAATTTGTTGGTGTTTTTCAATGTTGAGGTTGTTGTTATTTTTCAATGTTGAGGTTGTTGTTGAGTTTGTTGGTGTTTTTCAATGTTGAGGTTGTTGTTGAATTTGTTGGTGTTTTTCAATGTTGAGGTTGTTGTTGAATTTGTTGGTGTTTTTCAATGTTGAGGTTGTTGTTGTTTTTCAATGTTGAGGTTGTTGTTGAATTTGTTGGTGTTTTTCAACGTTGAGGTTGTTGTTGAATTTGTTGGTGTTTTTCAATGTTGAGGTTGTTGTTGTTTTTCAATGTTGAGGTTGTTGTTGAATTTGTTGGTGTTTTTCAATGTTGAGTTTGTTGTTGTTTTTCAATGTTGAGGTTGTTGTTGAATTTGTTGCTGTTTTTCAATGTTGAGGTTGTTGTTGTTCTTCAATGTTGAGGTTGTTGTTGAATTTGTTGGTGTTTTTCAATGTTGAGGTTGTTGTTGTTTTTCAATGTTGAGGTTGTTGTTGAATTTGTTGGTGCTTTTCAATGTTGAGGTTGTTGTTGTTTTTCAATGTTGAGGTTGTTGTTGAATTTGTTGGTGTTTTTCAATGTTGAGTTTGATGTTGAATTTGTTGGTGTTTTTCAATTTCGAGGTTGTTGTTGAATGTGTTAGTGTTTTTCAATGTTGAGGTTGTTGTTGAATTTGTTGGTGTTTTTCAATGTTGAGGTTGTTGTTGAATTTGTTGGTGTTTTTCAATGTTGAGGTTGTTGTTGTTTTTCAATGTTGAGGTTGTCGTTGAATTTGTTGGTGTTTTTCAATGTTTAGTTTGTTGTTGTTTTTCAATGTTGAGGTTGTTGTTGAATTTGTTGGTGTTTTTCAATGTAGAGGTTGTTGTTGTTTTTCAATTTTGAGGTTGTTGTTGAATTTGTTGGTGTTTTTCAATGTTGAGGTTGTTGTTGTTTTTCAATGTTGAGGTTGTTGTTGAATTTGTTGGTGTTGTTCAATTTCGAGGTTGTTGTTGAATTTTTTGGTGTTTTTCAATGTTGAAGTTGTTGTTGAATTTGTTGGTGTTTTTCAATGTTGAGGTTGTTGTTGTTTTTCAATGTTGAGGTTGTTGTTGAATTTGTTGGTGTTTTTCAATGTTGAGGTTGTTGTTGTTTTTCAATGCTGAGGTTGTTGTTGAATTTGTTGTTGTTTTTTAATGTTGAGGTTGTTGTTGAATTTGTTGGTGTTTTTCAATGTTGAGGTTGTTGTTGAATTTGTTGGTGTTTTTCAATGTTGAGGTTGTTGTTGTTTTTCAATGTTGAGGTTGTTGTTGAATTTGTTGGTGCTTTTCAATGTTGAGATTGTTGTTGAATTTGTTGGTGTTTTTCAATGTTGAGGTTGTTGTTGTTTTTCAATGTTGAGGTTGTTGTTGAATTTGTAGGTGTTTTTCAATGTTGAGTTTGTTGTTGAATTTGTTGGTGTTTTTCAATGTTTAGTTTGTTGTTGTTTTTCAATGTTGAGGTTGTTGTTGAATTTGTTGGTGTTTTTCAATGTAGAGGTTGTTGTTGAATTTGTTGGTGTTTTTCAATTTTGAAGTTCTTGTTGAATTTGTTGGTGTTTTTCAATGTTTAGGTTGTTGTTGTTTTTCAATGTTGAGGTTGTTGTTGAATTTGTTGGTGTTTTTCAATGTTTAGGTTGTTGTTGTTTTTCAATGTTGAGGTTGTTGTTGAATTTGTTGGTGCTTTTCAATGTTGAGGTTGTTGTTGTTTTTCAATGTTGAGGTTGTTGTTGAATTTGTTGGTGTTTTTCAATGTTGAGTTTTTTGTTGTTTTTCAATGTTGAGGTTGTTGTTGAATTTGTTGGTGTTTTTCAATGTTGAGGTTGTTGTTGTTTTTCAATGTTGAGGTTGTTGTTGAATTTGTTGGCGTTTTTAAATGTTGAGGTTGTTGTTGAATTTGTTGGTGTTTTCAATGTTGAGGTTTTTGTTGAATTTGTTGGTGTTTTTCAATGTTGAGGTTGTTGTTGTTTTTCAATGTTGAGGTTGTTGTTGAATTTGATGGTGTTTTTCAATGTCGAGGTTGTTGTTGAATTTGTTGCTGTTTTTCAATGTTGAAGTTGTTGTTGAATTTGTTGCTGTTTTTCAATGTTGAGGTTGTTGTTGAATTTGATGGTGTTTTTCAATGTCGAGGTTGTTGTTGAATTTGTTGGTGTTTTTCAATGTTGAGGTTGTTGTTGAATTTGTTGGGGTTTTTCAATGTTGAGGTTGTTGTTGAATTTGTTGGTGTTTTTCAATGTTGAGGTTGTTGTTATTTTTCAATGTTGAGGTTGTTGTTGAGTTTGTTGGTGTTTTTCAATGTTGAGGTTGTTGTTGAATTTGTTGGTGTTTTTCAATGTTGAGGTTGTTGTTGAATTTGTTGGTGTTTTTCAATGTTGAGGTTGTTGTTGTTTTTAAATGTTGAGGTTGATTTTGAATTTGTTGGTGTTTTTTCAATTTTGAGGTTGTTGGTGTTTTTCAATATTGAGGTTGATTTTGAATTTGAGGGTGTTTTTCAATATCGAGGTTGTTGTTGAATTTGATGGTGTTTTTCAATGTGGAGGTTGTTGTTGTTTTTCAATGTTGAGGTTGTTGTTGAATTTGTTGGTGTTTTTCAATGTTGAGATTGTTGTTGTTTTTCAATGTTGAGGTTGTTGTTGAATTTGTTGGTGTTTTTAAATCTTGAGGTTGTTGTTGAATTTGCTGGTGTTTTGCAATGTTGAGGTTGTTGTTGTTTTTCAATGTTGAGGTTGTTGTTGAATTTGTTGGTGTATTTCAATGTTGAGGTTGTTGTTGTTTTTCAATGTTGAGGTTGTTGTTGTATTTGTTGGTGTTTTTCAATTTCGAGGTTGTTGTTGAATTTGTTGGTGTTTTTCAATTTTGAAGTTCTTGTTGAATTTGTTGGTGTTTTTCAATGTTTAGGTTGTTGTTGTTTTTCAATGTTGAGGTTGTTGTTGAATTTGTTGGTGTTTTTCAGTGTTTAGGTTGTTGTTGTTTTTCAATGTTGAGGTTGTTGTTGAATTTGTTGGTGTTTCTCAACGTTGAGGTTGTTGTTGAATTTGTTGGTGTTTTTCAATGTTGAGGTTGTTGTTGTTTTTCAATGTTGAGGTTGTTGTTGAATTTGTTGGTGTTGTTCAATGTTGAGTTTTTTGTTGTTTTTCAATGTTGAGGTTGTTGTTGAATTTGTTGGTGTTTTTCAATGTTGAGGTTGTTGTTGTTTTTCAATGTTGAGGTTGTTGTTGAATTTGTTGGTGCTTTTCAATGTTGAGGTTGTTGTTGAATTTGTTGGTGTTTTTCAATGATGAGGTTGTTGTTGTTTTTCAATCTTGAGGTTGTGGAATTTGTGGGTGTTTTTCAATCTTGAGTTTGTTGTTGAATTTGTTGGTGTTTTTCAATGTTGAGGTTGTTGTTGAATTTGTTGGTGTTTTTTAATGTTGAGGTTGTTGTTGTTTTTAAATGTTGAGGTTGTTGTTTAATTTGTTGGTGTTTTTTCAATTTTGAAGTTGTTGGTGTTGTTCAATGTTTAGGTTGATTTTGAATTTGAGGGTGTTTTTCAATGTCGAGGTTGTTGTTGAATTTGTTGGTGTTTTTCAATGTTGAGGTTGTTGTTGTTTTTCAATGTTGAGGTTGTTGTTGAATTTGTTGGTGTTTTTCAATGTTGAGATTGTTGTTGTTTTTCAATGTTGAGGTTGTTGTTGAATTTGTTGGTGTTTTTAAATGTTGAGGTTGTTGTTGAATTTGTTGGTGTTTTGCAATGTTGAGGTTGTTGTTGTTTTTCAATGTTGAGGTTGTTGTTGAATTTGTTGGTGTTTTTCAATGTTGAGGTTTTTGTTGTTTTTCAATGTTGAGGTTGTTGTTGTATTTGTTGGTGTTTTTCAATTTCGAGGTTGTTGTTGAATTTGTTGGTGTTTTTCAATGTTGAAGTTGTTGTTGAATTTGTTGGTGATTTTCAATGTTGAGGTTGTTGTTGCTTTTCAATGTTGAGGTTGTTGTTGAATTTGTTGGTGTTTCTCAATGTTGAGGTTGTTGTTGTTTTTCAATGCTGAGGTTGTTGTTGAATTTGTTGGTGTTCTTCAATGTTGAGGTTGTTGTTGAATTTGTTGATGTTTTTCAATGTGGAGGTTGTTGTTGTTTTTCAATGTTGAGGTTGTTGTTGAATTTGTTGGTGTTTTTCAATGTTTAGGTTGTTGTTGTTTTTCAATGTTGAGGTTGTTGTTGAATTGGTTGGTGTTTTTCAATGTTGAGGTTGTTGTTGAATTTGTTGGTGTTTTTCAATGTTGAGGTTGTTGTTATTTTTCAATGTTGAGGTTGTTGTTGAGTTTGTTGGTGTTTTTCAATGTTGAGGTTGTTGTTGAATTTGTTGGTGTTTTTCAATGTTGAGGTTGCTGTTGAATTTGTTGGTGTTTTTCAATGTTGAGGTTGCTGTTGTTTTTCAATGTTGAGGTTGTTGTTGAATTTGTTGGTGTTTTTCAACGTTGAGGTTGTTGTTGAATTTGTTGGTGTTTTTCAATGTTGAGGTTGTTGTTGTTTTTCAATGTTGAGGTTGTTGTTGAATTTGTTGCTGCTTTTCAATGTTGAGTTAGTTGTTGTTTTTCAATGTTGAGGTTGTTGTTGAATTTGTTGGTGTTTTTCAATGTTGAGGTTGTTGTTGTTTTTCAATGTTGAGGTTGTTTTTGAATTTGTTGGTGTTTTTCAATGTTGAGGTTGTTGTTGTTTTTCAATGTTGAGGTTGTTGTTGAATTTGTTGGTGCTTTTCAATGTTGAGATTGTTGTTGAATTTGTTGGTGTTTTTCAATGTTGAGGTTGTTGTTGAATTTGTTGGTGTTTTTCAATGTTGAGGTTGTTGTTGTTTTTCAATGTTGAGGTTGTTGTTGAATTTGTTGGTGTTTTTCAATGTTTAGTCTGTTGTTGTTTTTCAATGTTGAGGTTGTTGTTCAATTTGTTGGTGTTTTTCAATGTTGAGGTTGTTGTTGTTTTATCAATGCTGAGGTTGTTGTTGAATTTGTTGGTGTTTTTCAATGTTGAGGTTGTTGTTGAGTTTGTTGATGTTTTTCAATGTGGAGGTTGTTGTTGTTTTTCAATGTTGAGGTTGTTGTTGAATTTGTTTGTGTTTTTCAATGTTTAGGTTGTTGTTGTTTTTCAATGTTGAGGTTGTTGTTGAATTTGTTGGTGTTTTTCAATTTCGAGGTTGTTGTTATTTTTCAATGTTGAGGTTGTTGTTGAGTTTGTTGGTGTTTTTCAATGTTGAGGTTGTTGTTGAATTTGTTGGTGTTTTTCAATGTTGAGGTTGCTATTGAATTTGTTGGTGTTTTTCAATGTTGAGGTTGCTGTTGTTTTTCAATGTTGAGGTTGTTGTTGAATTTGTTGGTGTTTTTCAACGTTGAGGTTGTTGTTGAATTTGTTGGTGTTTTTCAATGTTGAGGTTGTTGTTGTTTTTCAATGTTGAGGTTGTTTTTGAATTTGTTGGTGTTTTTCAATGTTGAGGTTGTTGTTGTTTTTCAATGTTGAGGTTGTTGTTGAATTTGTTGGTGCTTTTCAATGTTGAGATTGTTGTTGAATTTGTTGGTGTTTTTCAATGTTGAGGTTGTTGTTGAATTTGTTGGTGTTTTTCAATGTTGAGGTTGTTGTTGTTTTTCAATGTTGAGTTTGTTGTTGAATTTGTTGGTGTTTTTCAATGTTTAGTCTGTTGTTGTTTTTCAATGTTGAGGTTGTTGTTGAATTTGTTGGTGTTTTTCAATGTTGAGGTTGTTGTTGTTTTTCAATTTTGAGGTTGTTGTTGACTTTGTTGGTGCTTTTCAATGTTGAGGTTGTTGTTGTTTTTCAATGTTGAGGTTGTTGTTGAATTTGTTGGTGTTTTTCAATTTCGAGGTTGTTGTTGTTTTTCAATGTTGAGGTTGTTTTTGAATTTGTTGGTGTTTTTCAATGTTGAGGTTGATGTTGTTTTTCAATGTTGAGGTTGTTGTTGAATTTGTTGGTGTTTTTCAATGATGAGGTTGTTGTTGTTTTTCAAAGTTGAGGTTGTGGAATTTGTGGGTGTTTTTCAATCTTGAGTTTGTTGTTGAATTTGCTGGTGTTTTTCAATGTTGAGGTTGTTGTTGAATTTGTTGGTGTTTTTTAATGTTGAGGTTGTTGTTGTTTTTAAATGTTGAGGTTGTTGTTGAATTTGTTGGTGTTTTTTCAATTTTGAAGTTGTTGGTGTTGTTCAATGTTGAGGTTGATTTTGAATTTGAGGGTGTTTTTCAATGTCGAGGTTGTTGTTGAATTTGTTGTTGTTTTTCAATGTTGAGGTTGTTGTTGTTTTTCAATGTTGAGGTTGTTGTTGAATTTGTTGGTGTTTTTCAATGTTGAGATTGTTGTTGTTTTTCAATGTTGAGGTTGTTGCTGAATTTGTTGGTGTTTTTAAATGTTGAGGTTGTTGTTGAATTTGTTGGTGTTTTGCAATGTTGAGGTTGTTGTTGTTTTTCAATGTTGAGGTTGTTGTTGAATTTGTTGGTGTTTTTCAATTTCGAGGTTGTTGTTGAATTTGTTGGTGTTTTTCAATGTTGAAGTTGTTGTTGAATTTGTTGGCGATTTTCAATGTTGAGGTTGTTGTTGTTTTTCAATGTTGAGGTTGTTGTTGAATTTGTTGGTGTTTCTCAATGTTGAGGTTGTTGTTGTATTTCAATGCTGAGGTTGTTGTTGAATTTGTTGGTGTTTTTCAATGTTGAGGTTGTTGTTGAATTTGTTGATGTTTTTCAATGTTGAGTTAGTTGTTGTTTTTCAATGTTGAGGTTGTTGTTGAATTTGTTGGTGTTTTTCAATGTTGAGGTTGTTGTTGTTTTTCAATGTTGAGGTTGTTTTTGAATTTGTTGGTGTTTTTCAATGTTGAGGTTGTTGTTGTTTTTCAATGTTGAGGTTGTTGTTGAATTTGTTGGTGCTTTTCAATGTTGAGATTGTTGTTGAATGTGTTGGTGTTTTTCAACGTTGAGGTTGTTGTTGAATTTGTTGGTGTTTTTCAATGTTGAGGTTGTTGTTGTTTTTCAATGTTGAGGTTGTTGTTGAATTTGTTGGTGTTTTTCAATGTTTAGTCTGTTGTTGTTTTTCAATGTTGAGGTTGTTGTTGAATTTGTTGGTGTTTTTCAATGTTGAGGTTGTTGTTGTTTTTCAATTTTGAGGTTGTTGTTGACTTTGTTGGTGCTTTTCAATGTTGAGGTTGTTGTTGTTTTTCAATGTTGAGGTTGTTGTTGAATTTGTTGGTGTTTTTCAATTTCGAGGTTGTTGTTGTTTTTCAATGTTGAGGTTGTTTTTGAATTTGTTGGTGTTTTTCAATGTTGAGGTTGATGTTGTTTTTCAATGTTGAGGTTGTTGTTGAATTTGTTGGTGTTTTTCAATGATGAGGTTGTTGTTGTTTTTCAATGTTGAGGTTGTGGAATTTGTGGGTGTTTTTCAATCTTGAGTTTGTTGTTGAATTTGTTGGTGTTTTTCAATGTTGAGGTTGTTGTTGAATTTGTTGGTGTTTTTTAATGTTGAGGTTGTTGTTGTTTTTAAATGTTGAGGTTGTTGTTGAATTTGTTGGTGTTTTTTCAATTTTGAAGTTGTTGGTGTTGTTCAATGTTTAGGTTGATTTTGAATTTGAGGGTGTTTTTCAATGTCGAGGTTGTTGTTGAATTTGTTGGTGTTTTTCAATGTTGAGGTTGTTGTTGTTTTTCAATGTTGAGGTTGTTGTTGAATTTGTTGGTGTTTTTCAATGTTGAGATTGTTGTTGTTTTTCAATGTTGAGGTTGTTGTTGAATTTGTTGGTGTTTTTAAATGTTGAGGTTGTTGTTGAATTTGTTGGTGTTTTGCAATGTTGAGGTTGTTGTTGTTTTTCAATGTTGAGGTTGTTGTTGAATTTGTTGGTGTTTTTCAATGTTGAGGTTTTTGTTGTTTTTCAATGTTGAGGTTGTTGTTGTATTTGTTGGTGTTTTTCAATTTCGAGGTTGTTGTTGAATTTGTTGGTGTTTTTCAATGTTGAAGTTGTTGTTGAATTTGTTGGTGATTTTCAATGTTGAGGTTGTTGTTGTTTTTCAATGTTGAGGTTGTTGTTGAATTTGTTGGTGTTTCTCAATGTTGAGGTTGTTGTTGTTTTTCAATGCTGAGGTTGTTGTTGAATTTGTTGGTGTTTTTCAATGTTGAGGTTGTTGTTGAATTTGTTGATGTTTTTCAATGTGGAAGTTGTTGTTGTTTTTCAATGTTGAGGTTGTTGTTGAATTTGTTGGTGTTTTTCAATGTTTAGGTTGTTGTTGTTTTTCAATGTTGAGGTTGTTGTTGAATTGGTTGGTGTTTTTCAATGTTGAGGTTGTTGTTGAATTTGTTGGTGTTTTTCAATGTTGAGGTTGTTGTTATTTTTCAATGTTGAGGTTGTTGTTGAGTTTGTTGGTGTTTTTCAATGTTGAGGTTGTTGTTGAATTTGTTGGTGTTTTTCAATGTTGAGGTTGCTGTTGAATTTGTTGGTGTTTTTCAATGTTGAGGTTGCTGTTGTTTTTCAATGTTGAGGTTGTTGTTGAATTTGTTGGTGTTTTTCAACGTTGAGGTTGTTGTTGAATTTGTTGGTGTTTTTCAATGTTGAGGTTGTTGTTGTTTTTCAATGTTGAGGTTGTTGTTGAATTTGTTGCTGCTTTTCAATGTTGAGTTAGTTGTTGTTTTTCAATGTTGAGGTTGTTGTTGAATTTGTTGGTGTTTTTCAATGTTGAGGTTGTTGTTGTTTTTCAATGTTGAGGTTGTTTTTGAATTTGTTGGTGTTTTTCAATGTTGAGGTTGTTGTTGTTTTTCAATGTTGAGGTTGTTGTTGAATTTGTTGGTGCTTTTCAATGTTGAGATTGTTGTTGAATTTGTTGGTGTTTTTCAATGTTGAGGTTGTTGTTGAATTTGTTGGTGTTTTTCAATGTTGAGGTTGTTGTTGTTTTTCAATGTTGAGGTTGTTGTTGAATTTGTTGGTGTTTTTCAATGTTTAGTCTGTTGTTGTTTTTCAATGTTGAGGTTGTTGTTCAATTTGTTGGTGTTTTTCAATGTTGAGGTTGTTGTTGTTTTTCAATTTTGAGGTGGTTGTTGAATTTGTTGGTGCTTTTCAATGTTGAGGTTGTTGTTGTTTTTCAATGTTGAGGTTGTTGTTGAATTTGTTGGTGTTTTTCAATTTCGAGGTTGTTGTTGAATTTGTTGGTGTTTTTCAATGAAGAAGTTGTTTTTGAATTTGTTGGTGTTTTTCAATGTTGAGGTTGTTGTTGTTTTTTAATGTTGAGGTTGTTGTTGAATTTGTTGGTGTTTTTCAATGTTGAGGTTGTTGTTGTTTTTCAATGCTGAGGTTGTTGTTGAATTTGTTGGTGTTTTTCAATGTTGAGGTTGTTGTTGAATTTGTTGGTGTTTTTCAATGTTGAGGTTGTTGTTGTTTTTCAATGTTGTGGTTTTTGTTGAATTTGTTGGTGTTTTTCAATGTTGAGGTTGTTGTTGTTTTTCAATGTTGAGGTTGTTGTTGAATTTGTTGGTGTTTTTCAATTTCGAGGTTGTTGTTGAATTTGTTTGTGTTTTTCAATGTTGAGGTTGTTGGTGTTTTTCAATGCTGAGGTTGTTGTTGTTTTTCAATGTTGAGGTTGTTGTTGAATTTGTTGGTGTTTTTCAATTTCGAGGTTGTTGTTGAATTTGTTGGTGTTTTTCAATGTTGAAGTTGTTGTTGAATTTGTTGGTGTTTTTCAATGTTGAGGTTGTTGTTGTTTTTCAATGTTGAGGTTGTTGTTGAATTTGTTGGTGTTTTTCAATGTTGAGGTTGTTGTTGAATTTGTTGGTGTTTTTCAATGTTGAGGTTGTTGTTGTTTTTCAATGTTGAGGTTGTTGTTGAATTTGTTGGTGTTTTTCAATGTTTAGTTTGTTGTTGTTTTTCAATTTTGAGGTTGTTGTTGAATTTGTTGGTGTTTTTCAATGTTGAGGTTGTTGTTGTTTCTCAATGTTGAGGTTGTTGTTGAATTTGTTGGTGTTTTTCAATGTTGAGGTTGTTGGTGTTTTTCAATGTTGAGGTTGTTGTTGAATTTGTTGGTGTTTTTCAATGTTGAGGTTGTTGTTGAATTTGTTGGTGTTTTTCAATGTTGAGGTTGTTGTTGAATTTGTTGATGTTTTTCAATGTGGAGGTTGTTGTTGTTTTTCAATGTTGAGGTTGTTGTTGAATTTGTTGGTGTTTTTCAATGTTTAGGTTGTTGTTGTTTTTCAATGTTGAGGTTGTTGTTGAATTGGTTGGTGTTTTTCAATGTTGAGGTTGTTGTTGAATTTGTTGGTGTTTTTCAATGTTGAGGTTGTTGTTATTTTTCAATGTTGAGGTTGTTGTTGAGTTTGTTGGTGTTTTTCAATGTTGAGGTTGTTGTTGAATTTGTTGGTGTTTTTCAATGTTGAGGTTGCTGTTGAATTTGTTGGTGTTTTTCAATGTTGAGGTTGCTGTTGTTTTTCAATGTTGAGGTTGTTGTTGAATTTGTTGGTGTTTTTCAACGTTGAGGTTGTTGTTGAATTTGTTGGTGTTTTTCAATGTTGAGGTTGTTGTTGTTTTTCAATGTTGAGGTTGTTGTTGAATTTGTTGCTGCTTTTCAATGTTGAGTTAGTTGTTGTTTTTCAATGTTGAGGTTGTTGTTGAATTTGTTGGTGTTTTTCAATGTTGAGGTTGTTGTTGTTTTTCAATGTTGAGGTTGTTTTTGAATTTGTTGGTGTTTTTCAATGTTGAGGTTGTTGTTGTTTTTCAATGTTGAGGTTGTTGTTGAATTTGTTGGTGCTTTTCAATGTTGAGATTGTTGTTGAATTTGTTGGTGTTTTTCAATGTTGAGGTTGTTGTTGAATTTGTTGGTGTTTTTCAATGTTGAGGTTGTTGTTGTTTTTCAATGTTGAGGTTGTTGTTGAATTTGTTGGTGTTTTTCAATGTTTAGTCTGTTGTTGTTTTTCAATGTTGAGGTTGTTGTTCAATTTGTTGGTGTTTTTCAATGTTAAGGTTGTTGTTGTTTTTCAATGCTGAAGGTTGTTGTTGAATTTGTTGGTGTTTTTCAATGTTGAGGTTGTTGTTGAATTTGTTGATGTTTTTCAATGTGGAGGTTGTTGTTGTTTTTCAATGTTGAGGTTGTTGTTGAATTTGTTGGTGTTTTTCAATGTTTAGGTTGTTGTTGTTTTTCAATGTTGAGGTTGTTGTTGAATTTGTTGGTGTTTTTCAATTTCGAGGTTGTTGTTATTTTTCAATGTTGAGGTTGTTGTTGAGTTTGTTGGTGTTTTTCAATGTTGAGGTTGTTGTTGAATTAGTTGGTGTTTTTCAATGTTGAGGTTGCTGTTGAATTTGTTGGTGTTTTTCAATGTTGAGGTTGCTGTTGTTTTTCAATGTTGAGGTTGTTGTTGAATTTGTTGGTGTTTTTCAACGTTGAGGTTGTTGTTGAATTTGTTGGTGTTTTTCAATGTTGAGGTTGTTGTTGTTTTTCAATGTTGAGGTTGTTTTTGAATTTGTTGGTGTTTTTCAATGTTGAGGTTGTTGTTGTTTTTCAATGTTGAGGTTGTTGTTGAATTTGTTGGTGCTTTTCAATGTTGAGATTGTTGTTGAATTTGTTGGTGTTTTTCAATGTTGAGGTTGTTGTTGAATTTGTTGGTGTTTTTCAATGTTTAGTTTGTTGTTGTTTTTCAATTTTGAGGTTGTTGTTGAATTTGTTGGTGTTTTTCAATGTTGAGGTTGTTGTTGTTTCTCAATGTTGAGGTTGTTGTTGAATTTGTTGGTGTTTTTCAATGTTGAGGTTGTTGGTGTTTTTCAATGTTGAGGTTGTTGTTGAATTTGTTGGTGATTTTCAATGTTGAGGATGTTGTTGAATTTGTTGGTGTTTTTCAATGTTGAGGTTGTTGTTGAATTTGTTGATGTTTTTCAATGTGGAGGTTGTTGTTGTTTTTCAATGTTGAGGTTGTTGTTGAATTTGTTGGTGTTTTTCAATGTTTAGGTTGTTGTTGTTTTTCAATGTTGAGGTTGTTGTTGAATTGGTTGGTGTTTTTCAATGTTGAGGTTGTTGTTGAATTTGTTGGTGTTTTTCAATGTTGAGGTTGTTGTTATTTTTCAATGTTGAGGTTGTTGTTGAGTTTGTTGGTGTTTTTCAATGTTGAGGTTGTTGTTGAATTTGTTGGTGTTTTTCAATGTTGAGGTTGCTGTTGAATTTGTTGGTGTTTTTCAATGTTGAGGTTGCTGTTGTTTTTCAATGTTGAGGTTGTTGTTGAATTTGTTGGTGTTTTTCAACGTTGAGGTTGTTGTTGAATTTGTTGGTGTTTTTCAATGTTGAGGTTGTTGTTGTTTTTCAATGTTGAGGTTGTTGTTGAATTTGTTGCTGCTTTTCAATGTTGAGTTAGTTGTTGTTTTTCAATGTTGAGGTTGTTGTTGAATTTGTTGGTGTTTTTCAATGTTGAGGTTGTTGTTGTTTTTCAATGTTGAGGTTGTTTTTGAATTTGTTGGTGTTTTTCAATGTTGAGGTTGTTGTTGTTTTTCAATGTTGAGGTTGTTGTTGAATTTGTTGGTGCTTTTCAATGTTGAGATTGTTGTTGAATTTGTTGGTGTTTTTCAATGTTGAGGTTGTTGTTGAATTTGTTGGTGTTTTTCAATGTTGAGGTTGTTGTTGTTTTTCAATGTTGAGGTTGTTGTTGAATTTGTTGGTGTTTTTCAATGTTTAGTCTGTTGTTGTTTTTCAATGTTGAGGTTGTTGTTCAATTTGTTGGTGTTTTTCAATGTTGAGGTTGTTGTTGTTTTTCAATGCTGAAGGTTGTTGTTGAATTTGTTGGTGTTTTTCAATGTTGAGGTTGTTGTTGAATTTGTTGATGTTTTTCAATGTGGAGGTTGTTGTTGTTTTTCAATGTTGAGGTTGTTGTTGAATTTGTTGGTGTTTTTCAATGTTTAGGTTGTTGTTGTTTTTCAATGTTGAGGTTGTTGTTGAATTTGTTGGTGTTTTTCAATTTCGAGGTTGTTGTTATTTTTCAATGTTGAGGTTGTTGTTGAGTTTGTTGGTGTTTTTCAATGTTGAGGTTGTTGTTGAATTAGTTGGTGTTTTTCAATGTTGAGGTTGCTGTTGAATTTGTTGGTGTTTTTCAATGTTGAGGTTGCTGTTGTTTTTCAATGTTGAGGTTGTTGTTGAATTTGTTGGTGTTTTTCAACGTTGAGGTTGTTGTTGAATTTGTTGGTGTTTTTCAATGTTGAGGTTGTTGTTGTTTTTCAATGTTGAGGTTGTTTTTGAATTTGTTGGTGTTTTTCAATGTTGAGGTTGTTGTTGTTTTTCAATGTTGAGGTTGTTGTTGAATTTGTTGGTGCTTTTCAATGTTGAGATTGTTGTTGAATTTGTTGGTGTTTTTCAATGTTGAGGTTGTTGTTGAATTTGTTGTTGTTTTTCAATGTTGAGGTTGTTGTTCTTTTTCAATGTTGAGGTTGTTGTTGAATTTGTTGGTGTTTTTCAATGTTTAGTATGTTGTTGTTTTTCAATGTTGAGGTTGTTGTTGAATTTGTTGGTGTTTTTCAATGTTGAGGTTGTTGTTGTTTTTCAATTTTGAGGTTGTTGTTGACTTTGATGGTGCTTTTCAATGTTGAGGTTGTTGTTGTTTTTCAATGTTGAGGTTGTTGTTGAATTTGTTGGTGTTTTTCAATTTCGAGGTTGTTGTTGTTTTTCAATGTTGAGGTTGTTTTTGAATTTGTTGGTGTTTTTCAATGTTGAGGTTGATGTTGTTTTTCAATGTTGAGGTTGTTGTTGAATTTGTTGGTGTTTTTCAATGATGAGGTTGTTGTTGTTTTTCAAAGTTGAGGTTGTGGAATTTGTGGGTGTTTTTCAATCTTGAGTTTGTTGTTGAATTTGTTGGTGTTTTTCAATGTTGAGGTTGTTGTTGAATTTGTTGGTGTTTTTTAATGTTGAGGTTGTTGTTGTTTTTAAATGTTGAGGTTGTTGTTGAATTTGTTGGTGTTTTTTCAATTTTGAAGTTGTTGGTGTTGTTCAATGTTGAGGTTGATTTTGAATTTGAGGGTGTTTTTCAATGTCGAGGTTGTTGTTGAATTTGTTGTTGTTTTTCAATGTTGAGGTTGTTGTTGTTTTTCAATGTTGAGGTTGTTGTTGAATTTGTTGGTGTTTTTCAATGTTGAGATTGTTGTTGTTTTTCAATGTTGAGGTTGTTGTTGAATTTGTTGGTGTTTTTAAATGTTGAGGTTGTTGTTGAATTTGTTGGTGTTTTGCAATGTTGAGGTTGTTGTTGTTTTTCAATGTTGAGGTTGTTGTTGAATTTGTTGGTGTTTTTCAATGTTGAGGTTTTTGTTGTTTTTCAATGTTGAGGTTGTTGTTGTATTTGTTGGTGTTTTTCAATTTCGAGGTTGTTGTTGAATTTGTTGGTGTTTTTCAATGTTGAAGTTGTTGTTGAATTTGCTGGCGATTTTCAATGTTGAGGTTGTTGTTGTTTTTCAATGTTGAGGTTGTTGTTGAATTTGTTGGTGTTTCTCAATGTTGAGGTTGTTGTTGTATTTCAATGCTGAGGTTGTTGTTGAATTTGTTGGTGTTTTTCAATGTTGAGGTTGTTGTTGAATTTGTTGATGTTTTTCAATGTTGAGTTAGTTGTTGTTTTTCAATGTTGAGGTTGTTGTTGAATTTGTTGGTGTTTTTCAATGTTGAGGTTGTTGTTGTTTTTCAATGTTGAGGTTGTTTTTGAATTTGTTGGTGTTTTTCAATGTTGAGGTTGTTGTTGTTTTTCAATGTTGAGGTTGTTGTTGAATTTGTTGGTGCTTTTCAATGTTGAGATTGTTGTTGAATGTGTTGGTGTTTTTCAACGTTGAGGTTGTTGTTGAATTTGTTGGTGTTTTTCAATGTTGAGGTTGTTGTTGTTTTTCAATGTTGAGGTTGTTGTTGAATTTGTTGGTGTTTTTCAATGTTTAGTCTGTTGTTGTTTTTCAATGTTGAGGTTGTTGTTGAATTTGTTGGTGTTTTTCAATGTTGAGGTTGTTGTTGTTTTTCAATTTTGAGGTTGTTGTTGACTTTGTTGGTGCTTTTCAATGTTGAGGTTGTTGTTGTTTTTCAATGTTGAGGTTGTTGTTGAATTTGTTGGTGTTTTTCAATTTCGAGGTTGTTGTTGTTTTTCAATGTTGAGGTTGTTTTTGAATTTGTTGGTGTTTTTCAATGTTGAGGTTGATGTTGTTTTTCAATGTTGAGGTTGTTGTTGAATTTGTTGGTGTTTTTCAATGATGAGGTTGTTGTTGTTTTTCAATGTTGAGGTTGTGGAATTTGTGGGTGTTTTTCAATCTTGAGTTTGTTGTTGAATTTGTTGGTGTTTTTCAATGTTGAGGTTGTTGTTGAATTTGTTGGTGTTTTTTAATGTTGAGGTTGTTGTTGTTTTTAAATGTTGAGGTTGTTGTTGAATTTGTTGGTGTTTTTTCAATTTTGAAGTTGTTGGTGTTGTTCAATGTTTAGGTTGATTTTGAATTTGAGGGTGTTTTTCAATGTCGAGGTTGTTGTTGAATTTGTTGGTGTTTTTCAATGTTGAGGTTGTTGTTGTTTTTCAATGTTGAGGTTGTTGTTGAATTTGTTGGTGTTTTTCAATGTTGAGATTGTTGTTGTTTTTCAATGTTGAGGTTGTTGTTGAATTTGTTGGTGTTTTTAAATGTTGAGGTTGTTGTTGAATTTGTTGGTGTTTTGCAATGTTGAGGTTGTTGTTGTTTTTCAATGTTGAGGTTGTTGTTGAATTTGTTGGTGTTTTTCAATGTTGAGGTTTTTGTTGTTTTTCAATGTTGAGGTTGTTGTTGTATTTGTTGGTGTTTTTCAATTTCGAGGTTGTTGTTGAATTTGTTGGTGTTTTTCAATGTTGAAGTTGTTGTTGAATTTGTTGGTGATTTTCAATGTTGAGGTTGTTGTTGTTTTTCAATGTTGAGGTTGTTGTTGAATTTGTTGGTGTTTCTCAATGTTGAGGTTGTTGTTGTTTTTCAATGCTGAGGTTGTTGTTGAATTTGTTGGTGTTTTTCAATGTTGAGGTTGTTGTTGAATTTGTTGATGTTTTTCAATGTGGAGGTTGTTGTTGTTTTTCAATGTTGAGGTTGTTGTTGAATTTGTTGGTGTTTTTCAATGTTTAGGTATGTTGTTTGTGTTTTTCAATGTTGAGGTTGTTGTTGAATTGGTTGGTGTTTTTCAATGTTGAGGTTGTTGTTGAATTTGTTGGTGTTTTTCAATGTTGAGGTTGTTGTTATTTTTCAATGTTGAGGTTGTTGTTGAGTTTGTTGGTGTTTTTCAATGTTGAGGTTGTTGTTGAATTTGTTGGTGTTTTTCAATGTTGAGGTTGCTGTTGAATTTGTTGGTGTTTTTCAATGTTGAGGTTGCTGTTGTTTTTCAATGTTGAGGTTGTTGTTGAATTTGTTGGTGTTTTTCAACGTTGAGGTTGTTGTTGAATTTGTTGGTGTTTTTCAATGTTGAGGTTGTTGTTGTTTTTCAATGTTGAGGTTGTTGTTGAATTTGTTGCTGCTTTTCAATGTTGAGTTAGTTGTTGTTTTTCAATGTTGAGGTTGTTGTTGAATTTGTTGGTGTTTTTCAATGTTGAGGTTGTTGTTGTTTTTCAATGTTGAGGTTGTTTTTGAATTTGTTGGTGTTTTTCAATGTTGAGGTTGTTGTTGTTTTTCAATGTTGAGGTTGTTGTTGAATTTGTTGGTGCTTTTCAATGTTGAGATTGTTGTTGAATTTGTTGGTGTTTTTCAATGTTGAGGTTGTTGTTGAATTTGTTGGTGTTTTTCAATGTTGAGGTTGTTGTTGTTTTTCAATGTTGAGGTTGTTGTTGAATTTGTTGGTGTTTTTCAATGTTTAGTCTGTTGTTGTTTTTCAATGTTGAGGTTGTTGTTCAATTTGTTGGTGTTTTTCAATGTTGAGGTTGTTGTTGTTTTTCAATTTTGAGGTGGTTGTTGAATTTGTTGGTGCTTTTCAATGTTGAGGTTGTTGTTGTTTTTCAATGTTGAGGTTGTTGTTGAATTTGTTGGTGTTTTTCAATTTCGAGGTTGTTGTTGAATTTGTTGGTGTTTTTCAATGAAGAAGTTGTTTTTGAATTTGTTGGTGTTTTTCAATGTTGAGGTTGTTGTTGTTTTTTAATGTTGAGGTTGTTGTTGAATTTGTTGGTGTTTTTCAATGTTGAGGTTGTTGTTGTTTTTCAATGCTGAGGTTGTTGTTGAATTTGTTGGTGTTTTTCAATGTTGAGGTTGTTGTTGAATTTGTTGGTGTTTTTCAATGTTGAGGTTGTTGTTGTTTTTCAATGTTGTGGTTTTTGTTGAATTTGTTGGTGTTTTTCAATGTTGAGCTTGTTGTTGTTTTTCAATGTTGAGGTTGTTGTTGAATTTGTTGGTGTTTTTCAATTTCGAGGTTGTTGTTGAATTTGTTTGTGTTTTTCAATGTTGAGGTTGTTGGTGTTTTTCAATGCTGAGGTTGTTGTTGTTTTTCAATGTTGAGGTTGTTGTTGAATTTGTTGGTGTTTTTCAATTTCGAGGTTGTTGTTGAATTTGTTGGTGTTTTTCAATGTTGAAGTTGTTGTTGAATTTGTTGGTGTTTTTCAATGTTGAGGTTGTTGTTGTTTTTCAATGTTGAGGTTGTTGTTGAATTTGTTGGTGTTTTTCAATGTTGAGGTTGTTGTTGAATTTGTTGGTGTTTTTCAATGTTGAGGTTGTTGTTGTTTTTCAATGTTGAGGTTGTTGTTGAATTTGTTGGTGTTTTTCAATGTTTAGTTTGTTGTTGTTTTTCAATTTTGAGGTTGTTGTTGAATTTGTTGGTGTTTTTCAATGTTGAGGTTGTTGTTGTTTCTCAATGTTGAGGTTGTTGTTGAATTTGTTGGTGTTTTTCAATGTTGAGGTTGTTGGTGTTTTTCAATGTTGAGGTTGTTGTTGAATTTGTTGGTGTTTTTCAATGTTGAGGTTGTTGTTGAATTTGTTGGTGTTTTTCAATGTTGAGGTTGTTGTTGAATTTGTTGATGTTTTTCAATGTGGAGGTTGTTGTTGTTTTTCAATGTTGAGGTTGTTGTTGAATTTGTTGGTGTTTTTCAATGTTTAGGTTGTTGTTGTTTTTCAATGTTGAGGTTGTTGTTGAATTGGTTGGTGTTTTTCAATGTTGAGGTTGTTGTTGAATCTGTTGGTGTTTTTCAATGTTGAGGTTGTTGTTATTTTTCAATGTTGAGGTTGTTGTTGAGTTTGTTGGTGTTTTTCAATGTTGAGGTTGTTGTTGAATTTGTTGGTGTTTTTCAATGTTGAGGTTGCTGTTGAATTTGTTGGTGTTTTTCAATGTTGAGGTCGCTGTTGTTTTTCAATGTTGAGGTTGTTGTTGAATTTGTTGGTGTTTTTCAACGTTGAGGTTGTTGTTGAATTTGTTGGTGTTTTTCAATGTTGAGGTTGTTGTTGTTTTTCAATGTTGAGGTTGTTGTTGAATTTGTTGCTGCTTTTCAATGTTGAGTTAGTTGTTGTTTTTCAATGTTGAGGTTGTTGTTGAATTTGTTGGTGTTTTTCAATGTTGAGGTTGTTGTTGTTTTTCAATGTTGAGGTTGTTTTTGAATTTGTTGGTGTTTTTCAATGTTGAGGTTGTTGTTGTTTTTCAATGTTGAGGTTGTTGTTGAATTTGTTGGTGCTTTTCAATGTTGAGATTGTTGTTGAATTTGTTGGTGTTTTTCAATGTTGAGGTTGTTGTTGAATTTGTTGGTGTTTTTCAATGTTGAGGTTGTTGTTGTTTTTCAATGTTGAGGTTGTTGTTGAATTTGTTGGTGTTTTTCAATGTTTAGTCTGTTGTTGTTTTTCAATGTTGAGGTTGTTGTTGAATTTGTTGGTGTTTTTCAATGTTGAGGTTGTTGTTGTTTTTCAATTTTGAGGTTGTTGTTGAATTTGTTGGTGCTTTTCAATGTTGAGGTTGCTGTTGTTTTTCAATGTTGAGGTTGTTGTTGAATTTGTTGGTGTTTTTCAATTTCGAGGTTGTTGTTGAATTTGTTGGTGTTTTTCAATGAAGAAGTTGTTTTTGAATTTGTTGGTGTTTTTCAATGTTGAGGTTGTTGGTGTTTTTCAATGCTGAGGTTGTTGTTGTTTTTCAATGTTGAGGTTGTTGTTGAATTTGTTGGTGTTTTTCAATTTCGAGGTTGTTGTTGAATTTGTTGGTGTTTTTCAATGTTGAAGTTGTTGTTGAATTTGTTGGTGTTTTTCAATGTTGAGGTTGTTGTTGTTTTTCAATGTTGAGGTTGTTGTTGAATTTGTTGGTGTTTTTCAATGTTGAGGTTGTTGTTGTTTTTCAATGTTGAGGTTGTTGTTGAATTTGTTGTTGCATTTCAATGTTGAGGTTGTTGTTGAATTTGTTGGTGTTTTTCAATGTTGAGGTTGTTGTTGTTTTTTCACAGTTGAGGTTGTTGTTGAAATTGTTGGTGTTTTTCAATGTTGAGTTTGTTGTTGAATTTGTTGGTGTTTTTCAATTTCGAGGTTGTTGTTGAATTTGTTGGTGTTTTTCAATGTTGAGGTTGTTGTTGAATTTGTTGGTGTTTTTCAATGTTGAGGTTGTTGTTGAATTTGGTGGTGTTTTTCAATGTTGAGGTTGTTGTTGTTTTTCAATGTTGAGGTTGTTGTTGAATTTGTTGGTGTTTTTCAATGTTTAGTTTGTTGTTGTTTTTCAATTTTGAGGTTGTTGTTGAATTTGTTGGTGTTTTTCAATGTTGAGGTTGTTGTTGTTTCTCAATGTTGAGGTTGTTGTTGAATTTGTTGGTGTTTTTCAATGTTGAGGTTGTTGGTGTTTTTCAATGTTGAGGTTGTTGTTGAATTTGTTGGTGTTTTTCAATGTTGAGGTTGTTGTTGAATTTGTTGGTGTTTTTCAATGTTGAGGTTGTTGTTGTTTTTCAATGTTGAGGTTGTTGTTGAGTTTGTTGGTGTTTTTCAATGTTGAGGTTGTTGTTGAATTTGTTGGTGTTTTTCAATGTTGAGGTTCTTGTTGTTTTTCAATGCTGAGGTTGTTGTTGAATTTGTTGGTGTTTCTCAATGTTGAGGTTGTTGTTGAATTTGTTGGTGTTTTTCAATGTTGAGGTTGATGTTGTTTTTCAATGTTGAGGGTGTTGTTGTTTTTTCACTGTTGAGGTTGTTGTTGAAATTGTTGGTGTTTTTCAATGTTGAGGTTGTTGTTGTTTTTTCACTGTTGAGGTTGTTGTTGAAATTGTTGGTGTTTTTCAATGTTGAGTTTGTTGTTGAATTTGTTGGTGTTTTTCAATTTCGAGGTTGTTGTTGAATTTGTTGGTGTTTTTCAATGTTGAGGTTGTTGTTGAATTTGTTGGTGTTTTTCAATGTTGAGGTTGTTGTTGAATTTGTTGGTGTTTTTCAATGTTGAGGTTGTTGTTGTTTTTCAATGTTGAGGTTGTTGTTGAATTTGTTGGTGTTTTTCAATGTTTAGTTTGTTGTTGTTTTTCAATGTTGAGGTTGTTGTTGAATTTGTTGGTGTTTTTCAATGTTGAGGTTGCTGTTGTTTTTCAATGTTGAGGTTGTTGTTGAGTTTGTTGGTGTTTTTCAATGTTGAGGTTGTTGTTGAATTTGTTGGTGTTTTTCAATGTTGAGGTTGTTGTTGTTTTTCAATGCTGAGGTTGTTGTTGAATTTGTTGGTGTTTCTCAATGTTGAGGTTGTTGTTGAATTTGTTGGTGTTTTTCAATGTTGAGGTTGATGTTGTTTTTCAATGTTGAGGGTGTTGTTGAATTTGTTGGTGTTTTTCAATATTTAGGTTGTTGTTGTTTTTCAATGTTGAGGTTGTTGTTGAATTTGTTGGTGTTTTTCAATGTTGAGTTTGTTGTTGAATTTGTTGGTGTTTTTCAATTTCGAGGTTGTTGTTGAATTTGTTGGTGTTTTTCAATGAGGAGGTTGTTGTTGTTTTTCAATGCTGAGGTTGTGGAATTTGTGGGTGTTTTTCAATCTTGAGTTTGTTGTTGAATATGTTGGTGCTTTACAATGTTGAGGTTGTTGTTGAATTTGTTGGTGTTTTTTAATGTTGAGGTTGTTGTTGTTTTTAAATGTTGAGGTTGTTGTTGAATTTGTTGGTGTTTTTTCAATTTTGAAGTTGTTGGTGTTGTTCAATGTTGAGGTTGATTTTGCATTTGAGGGTGTTTTTCAATGTCGAGGTTGTTGTTGAATTTGTTGGTGTTTTTCAATGTTGAGGTTGTTGTTGTTTTTCAATGCTGAGGTTGTTGTTGAATTTGTTGGTGTTTTTCAATCTTGAGATTGTTGTTGTTTTTCAATGTTGAGGTTGTTGTTGAATTTGTTGGTGTTTTTAAATGTTGAGGTTGTTGTTGAATTTGTTGGTGTTTTTCAATGTTGAGGTTTTTGTTGTTTTTCAATGTTGAGGTTGTTGTTGTATTTGTTGGTGTTTTTCAATTTCGAGGTTGTTCTTGAATTTGTTGGTGTTTTTCAATGTTGAAGTTGTTGTTGAATTTGTTGGTGATTTTCAATGTTGAAGTTGTTGTTGTTTTTCAATGTTGAGGTTGTTGTTGAATTTGTTGGTGTTTCTCAATGTTGAGGTTGTTGTAGTTTTTCAACGTTGAGGTTGTTGTTGAGTTTGTTGGTGTTTTTCAATGTCGAGGTTGTTGTTGAATTTGTTGGTGTTTTTCAATGTTGAGGTTGTTGTTGTTTTTCAATGTTGAGGTTGTTGTTGAATTTGTTGGTGTTTTTCAATGTTTCGTTTGTTGTTGTTTTTCAATTTCGAGGTTGTTGTTGAATTTGTTGGTGTTTTTCAATGAAGAAGTTGTTTTTGAATTTGTTGGTGTTTTTCAATGTTGAGGTTGTTGTTGTTTTTTAA
Source organism: Isurus oxyrinchus (assembly GCA_026770705.1). Lineage (NCBI taxonomy): Eukaryota > Metazoa > Chordata > Chondrichthyes > Lamniformes > Lamnidae > Isurus > Isurus oxyrinchus. Next base: position 129,194 of record JANJGN010001451.1, read on the forward strand.
TGTTGAGGTTGTTGTTGAATTTGTTGGTGTTTTTCAATGTTGAGGTTGTTGTTGTTTTTCAATGCTGAGGTTGTTGTTGAATTTGTTGGTGTTTTTCAATGTTGAGGTTGTTGTTGAATTTGTTGGTGTTTTTCAATGTTGAGGTTGTTGTTGTTTTTCAATGTTGTGGTTTTTGTTGAGTTTGTTGGTGTTTTTCAATGTTGAGGTTGTTGTTGTTTTTCAATATTGAGGTTGTTGTTGAATTTGTTGGTGTTTTTCAATTTCGAGGTTGTTGTTGAATTTGTTTGTGTTTTTCAATGTTGAGGTTGTTGGTGTTTTTCAATGCTGAGGTTGTTGTTGTTTTTCAATGTTGAGGTTGTTGTTGAATTTGTTGGTGTTTTTCAATTTCGAGGTTGTTGTTGAATTTGTTGGTGTTTTTCAATGTTGAAGTTGTTGTTGAATTTGTTGGTGTTTTTCAATGTTGAGGTTGTTGTTGTTTTTCAATGTTGAGGTTGTTGTTGAATTTGTTGGTGTTTTTCAATGTTGAGGTTGTTGTTGTTTTTCAATGTTGAGGTTGTTGTTGAATTTGTTGTTGCATTTCAATGTTGAGGTTGTTGTTGAATTTGTTGGTGTTTTTCAATGTTGAGGTTGTTGTTGTTTTTTCACAGTTGAGGTTGTTGTTGAAATTGTTGGTGTTTTTCAATGTTGAGTTTGTTGTTGAATTTGTTGGTGTTTTTCAATTTCGAGGTTGTTGTTGAATTTGTTGGTGTTTTTCAATGTTGAGGTTGTTGTTGAATTTGTTGGTGTTTTTCAATGTTGAGGTTGTTGTTGAATTTGGTGGTGTTTTTCAATGTTGAGGTTGTTGTTGTTTTTCAATGTTGAGGTTGTTGTTGAATTTGTTGGTGTTTTTCAATGTTTAGTTTGTTGTTGTTTTTCAATTTTGAGGTTGTTGTTGAATTTGTTGGTGTTTTTCAATGTTGAGGTTGTTGTTGTTTCTCAATGTTGAGGTTGTTGTTGAATTTGTTGGTGTTTTTCAATGTTGAGGTTGTTGGTGTTTTTCAATGTTGAGGTTGTTGTTCAATTTGTTGGTGTTTTTCAATGTTGAGGTTGTTGTTGAATTTGTTGGTGTTTTTCAATGTTGAGGTTGTTGTTGTTTTTCAATGTTGAGGTTGTTGTTGAGTTTGTTGGTGTTTTTCAATGTTGAGGTTGTTGTTGAATTTGTTGGTGTTTTTCAATGTTGAGGTTCTTGTTGTTTTTCAATGCTGAGGTTGTTGTTGAATTTGTTGGTGTTTCTCAATGTTGAGGTTGTTGTTGAATTTGTTGGTGTTTTTCAATGTTGAGGTTGATGTTGTTTTTCAATGTTGAGGGTGTTGTTGTTTTTTCACTGTTGAGGTTGTTGTTGAAATTGTTGGTGTTTTTCAATGTTGAGGTTGTTGTTGTTTTTTCACTGTTGAGGTTGTTGTTGAAATTGTTGGTGTTTTTCAATGTTGAGTTTGTTGTTGAATTTGTTGGTGTTTTTCAATTTCGAGGTTGTTTTTGAATTTGTTGGTGTTTTTCAATGTTGAGGTTGTTGTTGAATTTGTTGGTGTTTTTCAATGTTGAGGTTGTTGTTGAATTTGTTGGTGTTTTTCAATGTTGAGGTTGTTGTTGTTTTTCAATGTTGAGGTTGTTGTTGAATTTGTTGGTGTTTTTCAATGTTTAGTTTGTTGTTGTTTTTCAATGTTGAGGATGTTGTTGAATTTGTTGGTGTTTTTCAATGTTGAGTTTGTTGTTGAATTTGTTGGTGTTTTTCAATTTCGAGGTTGTTGTTGAATTTGTTGGTGTTTTTCAATGTTGAGGTTGTTGTTGAATTTGTTGGTGTTTTTCAATGTTGAGGTTGTTGTTGAATTTGGTGGTGTTTTTCAATGTTGAGGTTGTTGTTGTTTTTCAATGTTGAGGTTGTTGTTGAATTTGTTGGTGTTTTTCAATGTTTAGTTTGTTGTTGTTTTTCAATTTTGAGGTTGTTGTTGAATTTGTTGGTGTTTTTCAATGTTGAGGTTGTTGTTGTTTCTCAATGTTGAGGTTGTTGTTGAATTTGTTGGTGTTTTTCAATGTTGAGGTTGTTGGTGTTTTTCAATGTTGAGGTTGTTGTTGAATTTGTTGGTGTTTTTCAATGTTGAGGTTGTTGTTGAATTTGTTGGTGTTTTTCAATGTTGAGGTTGTTGTTGTTTTTCAATGTTGAGGTTGTTGTTGAGTTTGTTGGTGTTTTTCAATGTTGAGGTTGTTGTTGAATTTGTTGGTGTTTTTCAATGTTGAGGTTCTTGTTGTTTTTCAATGCTGAGGTTGTTGTTGAATTTGTTGGTGTTTCTCAATGTTGAGGTTGTTGTTGAATTTGTTGGTGTTTTTCAATGTTGAGGTTGATGTTGTTTTTCAATGTTGAGGGTGTTGTTGTTTTTTCACTGTTGAGGTTGTTGTTGAAATTGTTGGTGTTTTTCAATGTTGAGGTTGTTGTTGTTTTTTCACTGTTGAGGTTGTTGTTGAAATTGTTGGTGTTTTTCAATGTTGAGTTTGTTGTTGAATTTGTTGGTGTTTTTCAATTTCGAGGTTGTTGTTGAATTTGTTGGTGTTTTTCAATGTTGAGGTTGTTGTTGAATTTGTTGGTGTTTTTCAATGTTGAGGTTGTTGTTGAATTTGTTGGTGTTTTTCAATGTTGAGGTTGTTGTTGTTTTTCAATGTTGAGGTTGTTGTTGAATTTGTTGGTGTTTTTCAATGTTTAGTTTGTTGTTGTTTTTCAATGTTGAGGTTGTTGTTGAATTTGTTGGTGTTTTTCAATGTTGAGGTTGCTGTTGTTTTTCAATGTTGAGGTTGTTGTTGAGTTTGTTGGTGTTTTTCAATGTTGAGGTTGTTGTTGAATTTGTTGGTGTTTTTCAATGTTGAGGTTGTTGTTGTTTTTCAATGCTGAGGTTGTTGTTGAATTTGTTGGTGTTTCTCAATGTTGAGGTTGTTGTTGAATTTGTTGGTGTTTTTCAATGTTGAGGTTGATGTTGTTTTTCAATGTTGAGGGTGTTGTTGAATTTGTTGGTGTTTTTCAATATTTAGGTTGTTGTTGTTTTTCAATGTTGAGGTTGTTGTTGAATTTGTTGGTGTTTTTCAATGTTGAGTTTGTTGTTGAATTTGTTGGTGTTTTTCAATTTCGAGGTTGTTGTTGAATTTGTTGGTGTTTTTCAATGAGGAGGTTGTTGTTGTTTTTCAATGTTGAGGTTGTGGAATTTGTGGGTGTTTTTCAATCTTCAGTTTGTTGTTGAATATGTTGGTGCTTTACAATGTTGAGGTTGTTGTTGAATTTGTTGGTGTTTTTTAATGTTGAGGTTGTTGTTGTTTTTAAATGTTGAGGTTGTTGTTGAATTTGTTGGTGTTTTTTCAATTTTGAAGTTGTTGGTGTTGTTCAATGTTGAGGTTGATTTTGCATTTGAGGGTGTTTTTCAATGTCGAGGTTGTTGTTGAATTTGTTGGTGTTTTTCAATGTTGAGGTTGTTGTTGTTTTTCAATGCTGAGGTTGTTGTTGAATTTGTTGGTGTTTTTCAATCTTGAGATTGTTGTTGTTTTTCAATGTTGAGGTTGTTGTTGAATTTGTTGGTGTTTTTAAATGTTGAGGTTGTTGTTGAATTTGTTGGTGTTTTTCAATGTTGAGGTTTTTGTTGTTTTTCAATGTTGAGGTTGTTGTTGTATTTGTTGGTGTTTTTCAATTTCGAGGTTGTTCTTGAATTTGTTGGTGTTTTTCAATGTTGAAGTTGTTGTTGAATTTGTTGGTGATTTTCAATGTTGAAGTTGTTGTTGTTTTTCAATGTTGAGGTTGTTGTTGAATTTGTTGGTGTTTCTCAATGTTGAGGTTGTTGTAGTTTTTCAACGTTGAGGTTGTTGTTGAGTTTGTTGGTGTTTTTCAATGTCGAGGTTGTTGTTGAATTTGTTGGTGTTTTTCAATGTTGAGGTTGTTGTTGTTTTTCAATGTTGAGGTTGTTGTTGAATTTGTTGGTGTTTTTCAATGTTTCGTTTGTTGTTGTTTTTCAATTTCGAGGTTGTTGTTGAATTTGTTGGTGTTTTTCAATGAAGAAGTTGTTTTTGAATTTGTTGGTGTTTTTCAATGTTGAGGTTGTTGTTGTTTTTTAATGTTGAGGTTGTTGTTGAATTTGTTGGTGTTTTTCAATGTTGAGGTTGTTGTTGTTTTTCAATGCTGAGGTTGTTGTTGAATTTGTTGGTGTTTTTCAATGTTGAGGTTGTTGTTGAATTTGTTGGTGTTTTTCAATGTTGAGGTTGTTGTTGTTTTTCAATGTTGTGGTTTTTGTTGAGTTTGTTGGTGTTTTTCAATGTTGAGGTTGTTGTTGTTTTTCAATATTGAGGTTGTTGTTGAATTTGTTGGTGTTTTTCAATTTCGAGGTTGTTGTTGAATTTGTTTGTGTTTTTCAATGTTGAGGTTGTTGGTGTTTTTCAATGCTGAGGTTGTTGTTGTTTTTCAATGTTGAGGTTGTTGTTGAATTTGTTGGTGTTTTTCAATTTCGAGGTTGTTGTTGAATTTGTTGGTGTTTTTCAATGTTGAAGTTGTTGTTGAATTTGTTGGTGTTTTTCAATGTTGAGGTTGTTGTTGTTTTTCAATGTTGAGGTTGTTGTTGAATTTGTTGGTGTTTTTCAATGTTGAGGTTGTTGTTGTTTTTCAATGTTGAGGTTGTTGTTGAATTTGTTGTTGCATTTCAATGTTGAGGTTGTTGTTGAATTTGTTGGTGTTTTTCAATGTTGAGGTTGTTGTTGTTTTTTCACAGTTGAGGTTGTTGTTGAAATTGTTGGTGTTTTTCAATGTTGAGTTTGTTGTTGAATTTCTTGGTGTTTTTCAATTTCGAGGTTGTTGTTGAATTTGTTGGTGTTTTTCAATGTTGAGGTTGTTGTTGAATTTGTTGGTGTTTTTCAATGTTGAGGTTGTTGTTGAATTTGGTGGTGTTTTTCAATGTTGAGGTTGTTGTTGTTTTTCAATGTTGAGGTTGTTGTTGAATTTGTTGGTGTTTTTCAATGTTTAGTTTGTTGTTGTTTTTCAATTTTGAGGTTGTTGTTGAATTTGTTGGTGTTTTTCAATGTTGAGGTTGTTGTTGTTTCTCAATGTTGAGGTTGTTGTTGAATTTGTTGGTGTTTTTCAATGTTGAGGTTGTTGGTGTTTTTCAATGTTGAGGTTGTTGTTGAATTTGTTGGTGTTTTTCAATGTTGAGGTTGTTGTTGAATTTGTTGGTGTTTTTCAATGTTGAGGTTGTTGTTGTTTTTCAATGTTGAGGTTGTTGTTGAGTTTGTTGGTGTTTTTCAATGTTGAGGTTGTTGTTGAATTTGTTGGTGTTTTTCAATGTTGAGGTTCTTGTTGTTTTTCAATGCTGAGGTTGTTGTTGAATTTGTTGGTGTTTCTCAATGTTGAGGTTGTTGTTGAATTTGTTGGTGTTTTTCAATGTTGAGGTTGATGTTGTTTTTCAATGTTGAGGGTGTTGTTGTTTTTTCACTGTTGAGGTTGTTGTTGAAATTGTTGGTGTTTTTCAATGTTGAGGTTGTTGTTGTTTTTTCACTGTTGAGGTTGTTGTTGAAATTGTTGGTGTTTTTCAATGTTGAGTTTGTTGTTGAATTTGTTGGTGTTTTTCAATTTCGAGGTTGTTGTTGAATTTGTTGGTGTTTTTCAATGTTGAGGTTGTTGTTGAATTTGTTGGTGTTTTTCAATGTTGAGGTTGTTGTTGAATTTGTTGGTGTTTTTCAATGTTGAGGTTGTTGTTGTTTTTCAATGTTGAGGTTGTTGTTGAATTTGTTGGTGTTTTTCAATGTTTAGTTTGTTGTTGTTTTTCAATGTTGAGGTTGTTGTTGAATTTGTTGGTGTTTTTCAATGTTGAGGTTGCTGTTGTTTTTCAATGTTGAGGTTGTTGTTGAGTTTGTTGGTGTTTTTCAATGTTGAGGTTGTTGTTGAATTTGTTGGTGTTTTTCAATGTTGAGGTTGTTGTTGTTTTTCAATGCTGAGGTTGTTGTTGAATTTGTTGGTGTTTCTCAATGTTGAGGTTGTTGTTGAATTTGTTGGTGTTTTTCAATGTTGAGGTTGATGTTGTTTTTCAATGTTGAGGGTGTTGTTGAATTTGTTGGTGTTTTTCAATATTTAGGTTGTTGTTGTTTTTCAATGTTGAGGTTGTTGTTGAATTTGTTGGTGTTTTTCAATGTTGAGTTTGTTGTTGAATTTGTTGGTGTTTTTCAATTTCGAGGTTGTTGTTGAATTTGTTGGTGTTTTTCAATGAGGAGGTTGTTGTTGTTTTTCAATGTTGAGGTTGTGGAATTTGTGGGTGTTTTTCAATCTTGAGTTTGTTGTTGAATATGTTGGTGCTTTTCAATGTTGAGGTTGTTGTTGAATTTGTTGGTGTTTTTTAATGTTGAGGTTGTTGTTGTTTTTAAATGTTGAGGTTGTTGTTGAATTTGTTGGTGATTTTTCAATTTTGAAGTTGTTGGTGTTGTTCAATGTTGAGGTTGATTTTGCATTTGAGGGTGTTTTTCAATGTCGAGGTTGTTGTTGAATTTGTTGGTGTTTTTCAATGTTGAGGTTGTTGTTGTTTTTCAATGCTGAGGTTGTTGTTGAATTTGTTGGTGTTTTTCAATCTTGAGATTGTTGTTGTTTTTCAATGTTGAGGTTGTTGTTGAATTTGTTGGTGTTTTTAAATGTTGAGGTTGTTGTTGAATTTGTTGGTGTTTTTCAATGTTGAGGTTTTTGTTGTTTTTCAATGTTGAGGTTGTTGTTGTATTTGTTGGTGTTTTTCAATTTCGAGGTTGTTCTTGAATTTGTTGGTGTTTTTCAATGTTGAAGTTGTTGTTGAATTTGTTGGTGATTTTCAATGTTGAAGTTGTTGTTGTTTTTCAATGTTGAGGTTGTTGTTGAATTTGTTGGTGTTTCTCAATGTTGAGGTTGTTGTAGTTTTTCAACGTTGAGGTTGTTGTTGAGTTTGTTGGTGTTTTTCAATGTCGAGGTTGTTGTTGAATTTGTTGGTGTTTTTCAATGTTGAGGTTGTTGTTGTTTTTCAATGTTGAGGTTGTTGTTGAATTTGTTGGTGTTTTTCAATGTTTCGTTTGTTGTTGTTTTTCAATGTTGAGGTTGTTGTTGAATTTGTTGGTGCATTTCAATGTTGAGGTTGTTGTTGAATTTGTTGGTGTTTTTCAATGTTGACGTTGTTGTTGTTTTTTCACGGTTGAGGTTGTTGTTGAATTTGTTGGTGTTTTTCAATGTTGAGTTTGTTGTTGAATTTGTTGGTGTTTTTCAATGTTGAGGTTGTTGTTGAATTTGTTGGTGGTTTTCAATGTTGAGGTTGTTGTTGAATTTGTTGTTGTTTTTCAATGTTGAGGTTGTTGTTGAATTTGTTGGTGTTTTTCAATGTTTAGTTTGTTGTTGTTTTTCAATTTTGAGGTTGTTGTTGAATTTGTTGGTGTTTTTCAATGTTGAGGTAGTTGTTGTTTTTCAATGTTGAGGTTGTTGTTGAATTTGTTGGTGTTTTTCAATGTTGAGGTTGTTGGTGTTTTTCAATGTTGAGGTTGTTGTTGAATTTGTTGGTGTTTTTCAATGTTGAGGTTGTTGTTGAATTTGTTGGTGTTTTTCAATGTTGAGGTTGTTGTTGTTTTTCAATGTTGAGGTTGTTGTTGAGTTTGTTGGTGTTTTTCAATGTTGAGGTTGTTGTTGAATTTGTTGGTGTTTTTCAATGTTGAGGTGTTGTTGTTTTTCAATGCTGAGGTTGTTGTTGAATTTGTTGGTGTTTCTCAATGTTGAGGTTGTTGTTGAATTAGTTGGTGTTTTTCAATGTTGAGGTTGATGTTGTTTTTCAATGTTGAGGTTGTTTTTGAATTTGTTGGTGTTTTTCAATGTTTAGGTTGTTGTTGTTTTTCAATATTGAGGTTGTTGTTGAATTTGTTGGTGTTTTTCAATGTTGAGTTTGTTGTTGAATTTGTTGGTGTTTTTCAATTTCGAGGTTGTTGTTGAATTTGTTGGTGTTTTTTAATGAGGAGGTTGTTGTTGTTTTTCAATGTTGAGGTTGTGGAATTTGTGGGTGTTTTTCAATCTTGAGTTTGTTGTTGAATATGTTGGTGTTTTTCAATGTTGAGGTTGTTGTTGAATTTGTTGGTGTTTTTTAATGTTGAGGTTGTTGTTGTTTTTAAATGTTGAGGTTGTTGTTGAATTTGTTGGTGTTTTTTCAATTTTGAAGTTGTTGGTGTTGTTCAATGTTGAGGTTGATTTTGAATTTGAGGGTATTTTTTAATGTCGAGGTTTTTGTTGAATTTGTTGGTGTTTTTCAATAAGAGGTTGTTGTTGTTTTTCAATGTTGAGGTTGTTGTTGAATTTGTTGGTGTTTTTCAATGTTGAGATTGTTGTTGTTTTTCAATGATGAGGTTGTTGTTGAATTTGTTGGTGTTTTTAAATGTTGAGGTTGTTGTTGAATTTGTTGGTGTTTTGCAATGTTGAGGTTGTTGTTGTTTTTCAATGTTGAGGTTGTTGTTGAATTTGTTGGTGTTTTTCAATGTTGAGTTTGTTGTTGAATTTGTTGGTGTTTTTCAATTTCGAGGTTGTTGTTGAATTTGTTGGTGTTTTTCAATGAGGAGGTTGTTGTTGTTTTTCAATGTTGAGGTTGTGGAATTTGTGGGTGTTTTTCAATCTTGAGTTTGTTGTTGAATATGTTGGTGCTTTTCAATGTTGAGGTTGTTGTTGAATTTGTTGGTGTTTTTTTAATGTTGAGGTTGTTGTTGTTTTTAAATGTTGAGGTTGTTGTTGAATTTGTTGGTGTTTTTTCAATTTTGAAGTTGTTGGTGTTGTTCAATGTTGAGGTTGATTTTGCATTTGAGGGTGTTTTTCAATGTCGAGGTTGTTGTTGAATTTGTTGGTGTTTTTCAATGTTGAGGTTGTTGTTGTTTTTCAATGCTGAGGTTGTTGTTGAATTTGTTGGTGTTTTTCAATCTTGAGATTGTTGTTGTTTTTCAATGTTGAGGTTGTTGTTGAATTTGTTGGTGTTTTTAAATGTTGAGGTTGTTGTTGAATTTGTTGGTGTTTTTCAATGTTGAGGTTTTTGTTGTTTTTCAATGTTGAGGTTGTTGTTGTATTTGTTGGTGTTTTTCAATTTCGAGGTTGTTCTTGAATTTGTTGGTGTTTTTCAATGTTGAAGTTGTTGTTGAATTTGTTGGTAATTTTCAATGTTGAAGTTGTTGTTGTTTTTCAATGTTGAGGTTGTTGTTGAATTTGTTGGTGTTTCTCAATGTTGAGGTTGTTGTAGTTTTTCAACGTTGAGGTTGTTGTTGAGTTTGTTGGTGTTTTTCAATGTCGAGGTTGTTGTTGAATTTGTTGGTGTTTTTCAATGTTGAGGTTGTTGTTGTTTTTCAATGTTGAGGTTGTTGTTGAATTTGTTGGTGTTTTTCAATGTTTCGTTTGTTGTTGTTTTTCAATGTTGAGGTTGTTGTTGAATTTGTTGGTGCATTTCAATGTTGAGGTTGTTGTTGAATTTGTTGGTGTTTTTCAATGTTGAGGTTGTTGTTGTTTTTTCACGGTTGAGGTTGTTGTTGAATTTGTTGGTGTTTTTCAATGTTGAGTTTGTTGTTGAATTTGTTGGTGTTTTTCAATGTTGAGGTTGTTGTTGAATTTGTTGGTGGTTTTCAATGTTGAGGTTGTTGTTGAATTTGTTGGTGTTTTTCAATGTTGAGGTTGTTGTTGTTTTTCAATGTTGAGGTTGTTGTTGAATTTATTGGTGTTTTTCAATGTTTAGTTTGTTGTTGTTTTTCAATTTTGAGGTTGTTGTTGAATTTGTTGGTGTTTTTCAATGTTGAGGTAGTTGTTGTTTTTCAATGTTGAGGTTGTTGTTGAATTTGTTGGTGTTTTTCAATGTTGAGGTTGTTGGTGTTTTTCAATGTTGAGGTTGTTGTTGAATTTGTTGGTGTTTTTCAATGTTGAGGTTGTTGTTGAATTTGTTGGTGTTTTTCAATGTTGAGGTTGTTGTTGTTTTTCAATGTTGAGGTTGTTGTTGAGTTTGTTGGTGTTTTTCAATGTTGAGGTTGTTGTTGAATTTGTTGGTGTTTTTCAATGTTGAGGTGTTGTTGTTTTTCAATGCTGAGGTTGTTGTTGAATTTGTTGGTGTTTCTCAATGTTGAGGTTGTTGTTGAATTAGTTGGTGTTTTTCAATGTTGAGGTTGATGTTGTTTTTCAATGTTGAGGTTGTTTTTGAATTTGTTGGTGTTTTTCAATGTTTAGGTTGTTGTTGTTTTTCAATATTGAGGTTGTTGTTGAATTTGTTGGTGTTTTTCAATGTTGAGTTTGTTGTTGAATTTGTTGGTGTTTTTCAATTTCGAGGTTGTTGTTGAATTTGTTGGTGTTTTTTAATGAGGAGGTTGTTGTTGTTTTTCAATGTTGAGGTTGTGGAATTTGTGGGTGTTTTTCAATCTTGAGTTTGTTGTTGAATATGTTGGTGTTTTTCAATGTTGAGGTTGTTGTTGAATTTGTTGGTGTTTTTTAATGTTGAGGTTGTTGTTGTTTTTAAATGTTG
>JANJGN010001452.1:0-30000 GCA_026770705.1 Isurus oxyrinchus
CCTGTGGTGTAGGTACACCCACGGTGCTGTTAGGGAGGGAGTTCCAGGATTTTGTCCCCGTGTGGTGTAGGTACACCCACGGTGCTGTTAGGGAGGGAGTTCCAGGATTTTGTCCCCGTGTGGTGTAGGTACACCCATGGTGCTGTAAGGGAGGGAGTTCCAGGATTTTGTCCCGTGTGGTGTAGGTACACCCACGGCGCTGTTAGGGAGGGAGTTCCAGGATTTTGTCTGTGTGGTGTGGGTACACCCACGGTGCTGTTAGGGAGGGAGTTCCAGGATATTGTCCGTGTGGAGTAGGTACACCCACAGCGCTGTTAGGGAGGGAGTTCCAGGATATTGTCCGTGTGGTGTAGGTACACCCACGGCGCTGTTAGGGAGGGAGTTCCAGGATTTTGTCCCGTGTGGTGTAGGTACACCCACGGCACTGTTAGGGAGGGAGTTCCAGGATTTTGTCCGTGTGGTGTAGGTACACCCATGGCGCTGTTAATGAGGGAGTTCCAGGATTTTGTCCCGTTTGGTGTAGGTACACCCACGGCGCTGTTAGGGAGGGAGCTCCAGGATTTTGTCTGTGTGGTGTGGGTACACCCACGGTGCTGTTAGGGAGGGAGTTCCAGGATTTTGTCTGTGTGGTGTGGGTACACCCACGGTGCTGTTAGGGTGGGAGTTCCAGGATATTGTCCGTGTGGAGTAGGTACACCCACAGCGCTGTTAGGGAGTTCCAGGATATTGTCCGTATGGTGTAGGTACACCCACGGCGCTGTTAGGGAGGGAGTTCCAGGATTTTGTCCCGTTTGGTGTAGGTACACCCACAGCGCTGTTAGGGAGGGAGTTCCAGGATTTTGTCCGTGTGGTGTAGGTACACCCATGGCGCTGTTAGGGAGGGAGTTCCAGGATATTATCCGTGTGCTGTAGGTACTCCCACGGTGCTGTTAGGGAGGGAGTTCCAGGATTTTGTCCGTGTGGTGTAGGTACTCCCACGGCGCTGTTAGGGAGGGAGTTCCAGGATTTGTCCGTGTGGTGTAGGTACACCCACGGCGCTGTTAGGGAGAGAGTTCCATGATTTTGTCCATGTGGTGTAGGTACACCCACGGCGCTGTTAGGGAGGGAGTTCCAGGATTTTGTCCATGTGGTGTAGGTACACCCACGGCGCTGTTAGGGAGATAGTTCCAGGATTTTGTCCCCATTGGTGTAGGTACACCCACAGCGCTGTTAGGGAGGGAGTTCCAGGATTTTGTCCCGTGTGGTGTAGGTACACCCACGGCGCTGTTAGGGAGGGAGTTCCAGGATTTTGTCCCGTGTGGTGTAGGTACACCCACGGCGCTGTTAGGGAGGGAGTTCCAGGATTTTGTCCGTGTGGTGTAGGTACACCCACGGCGCTGTTAGGGAGGCAGTTCCAGGATTTTGTCCCCTGTGGTGTAGGTACACCCACAGTGCTGTTAGGGAGGGTGGACGTACCTGAACAATTATGCCCTGGGCTGCATATGCGCCTGAGCAGCTCGGGAACTCAGTGGTGTCCAATGTTTGCTGCTCCTCAGTCCTTGGCAGAGGAGCCGAGCGATTGGTCATGTCTTGGAGCCGCTCAGATGTCACACAACAAAATTCAGCCCCAGAAATGGCCAAACCTAAACACAGAGATCAGCAACCGTTAATGTAGCTAGTGTCCCTGTCCTGGGAGTGTTTGATGGGGACAGTGTAGAGGGAGATTTACTCTGTATCTAACCCCGTGCTGTAGCTGTCCTGGGAGTGTTTGATGGGGACGGTGTACAGGGAGATTTACTCTGTATCTAACTCTGTGCTGTACCTGTCCTGGGAGTGTTTGATGGGGACAGTGTAGAGGGAGATTTACTCTGTATCTAACCCCGTGCTGTACCTGTCCTGGGAGTGTTTGATGGGGACGGTGTACAGGGAGATTTACTCTGTATCTAACCCCGTGCTGTACCTGTCCTGGGTGTGTTTGATGGGGACAGTGTAGAGGGAGCTTTACTCTGTATCTAACCCCGTGCTGTACCTGTCCTGGGAGTGTTTGATGGGGACGGTGTAGAGAGAGCTTTACTCTGTATCTAACCCCGTGCTGTATCTGTCCTGGGAGTGTTTGATGGGGACGGTGTAGAGGGAGCTTTACTCTGTATCTAACCCCGTGCTGTACCTGTCCTGAGAGTGTTTGATGGGGACGGTGCAGAGGGAGATTTACTCTGTATCTAACCCCGTGCTGTACCTGTCCTGGGAGTGTTTGATTGGGACAGTGTAGAGGGAGATTTACTCTGTATCTAACCCCGTGCTGTCCCTGTCCTGGGAGTGTTTGATGGGGACAGTGTAGAGGGAGCTTTACTCTGTATCTAACCCTGTGCTGTACCTGTCCTGGGAATGCTGAATGGTGGGGGGTTAGAGTTATTTGTGTGTGCACGCACGCTTATGTCTTTGTGTTTGCAAGTGTGTGTATGAGATATTGCCTCTGACTGTGTGCAAGTGTGCGCTGCGTGTGAGTGTGCACGACTGATTGTGTGTGTACATGAGATGAGAGTATATTTGTGTGGAGGTACACACATATGAGTAAATACGCAGGCATGTGAGTTTGTGCCTGTATGTGTGAGCATGTGCACGTATGTTTGAGAGGGAGAGCAAGAGAGTCTGACTGTATGTGAGTGTGTGTGTACATGCAGATTTGTTTGCGTCTGTGCACTTGGGTGTGTTCGCACGCATGTGTGAGCATGTGCCTGTGTGTGTGCATGCACTAGTGTCTAATTGTGCACACAAGTATGTGTGTACGCATGTGACTGTGTGCGACTGTGTATTTGTGCACGAGTGTTTGTGCGTGTTCCTGCGATTATGCGAGGTGGCGTCTGTGCCTCGGTCTGTGTACGAGTGTGCACGTGAGTGTGTGCGGGCTCATGAATGGATGATTGTTTACATGCAACTGTGTTTGTGTGTGCACACAGGAACTCACACGTGTGTGTGTGAGAAGGTGAGAGAGTCCGTTGCCCAGGTCTCTGGGTTCTCCTGTCAGGAGTGCCAATCTGGTGGTACCTGCAGCTTTGTCCAGCTGTGGGTTTTCGCTTCTCCGACTCTGCTCCAGTTCCAGCTCTGGTTTCTGGTTCTGTTCCCGTTCCCGTTCCGCTGACTCCCATTGGCGGCCTGTGAACTGCTCCAAAGTCTGGATGCTGCTGATGAACCTTCTCTCCATGCGTTGGAGGGAGCTGTTGGCCCACTCCAGCAGACTGGCTGACTCCTGGATGCTGCAGGCATGGTGCAGGAGCTGGGACTGGGGTCTCTGCATCAAACTGGGACCAGGTGGGACCGATGGGAGATCACTGGCCTGCACAGGGAGCAGGAAAACACAAACCCTCCACAGTCTGGGGTTCATATCTGAGAATGAATCCACTAACCCCCCCAAAGAAAAACCCCACCCCCCAAAACACAAACCCCACCCCCCAAAACACAAACCATCCCCGCAAAATACAACCTCAACAACCTCCGTGCTGTCCCGTCCCTCCTCCCGCTGCCCCTCAGTCTCCCTCCTCCCCTCAGCCTCCCTCCTCACACCGCCCCTCGCCCTCCCTCCTCACGCTGCCCCTCGCCCTCCCTCCTCACGCTGCCCCTCGCCCTCCCTCCCACCCACCTGCTCTCCGTCTCCCCACCCACTGTCCCTCCAACCGCCGCCCCTCACCCTCCCTCCTCCTTCCAGCCCTCCACCCTCCCCTCGCCCTCCCTCCTCCACTCTACCCTCACCCACCCACCTAACCCCTCCCCTCAGCCTCCCTCCCTCACCTTCACTGCCCACTGCTCTCTGAGGCTGGGAGATGTGGTTGTGAGGTGTTGGGTTTCTGCGTCTCGCTGCTCTGGGCTGGACTCACTCACAGACTCCAGGAGCAGACTGCTGTCAGATTCAAGCTCAATCTCCTGGCCATAGCGCACGCTGTACACTCTCACTCTCTCCCTGCGACGCTCTGACTGCCGGTCCACGCACTCACAGCCTGAGCTTCCCACTGACCTCAGGGAAACGGAATCCTTTCTCTTCAGTCCCTGATCCCCAAAAACGTCCACTTCCAGCGCCTGACAGGGAAAGGGAATTTAATCAACCAACTTACAACATTCAGGCTGACAGCACCGAACTCTCCCCGGGGTCCGGGCACTGACTCTCCCCGGGGTCCGGGCACCGACTCTCCCCCGGGGTCCGGGCACCCACTCTCCCCCGGGGTCCGGGCACCGACTCTCCCCCGGGGTCCGGGCACCCACTCTCCCCAGGGTACGGGCACCCACTCTCCCCCGGGGTCCGGGCACCGACTCTCCCCTGGGGTCCGGGCACCGACTCTCCCCCGGGGTGGGCACCGACTCTCCCCCGGGGTCCAGGCACCGACTCTCCCCGGGGTACGGGCACCCACTCTCCCCCGGGGTCCGGGCACCGACTCTCCCCGGGGTCCGGCCACCGACTGTCCCCAGGGTCCGGGCGTCGACTCTCCCCGGGGTCCGGGCGCCGACTCTCCCCGGGGTACAGGTTCCCCACGGGCACCGACTCTCCCCGGGGTACAGGTTTCCCACGGGCACCGACTCTCCCCGGGGTACAGGTTCCCCACGGGCACCGACTCTCCCCGGGGTACAGGTTTCCCACGGGCACCGACTCTCCCCGGGGTACAGGTTCCCCACGGGCACCGACTCTCCCCGGGTTACAGGTTCCCCACGGGCACTGACTGTCCCCGGGGTACAGGTTCCCCACGGGCACTGACTCTCCCCGGGGTACAGGTCCCCCCCACGGGCACCGACACTCCCCGGGGTACAGGTTCCCCACGGGCACCGACTCTCCCTGGGGTACAGGTCCCCCCCACGGGCACCGACTCTCCCCGGGGTACAGGTTCCCCATGGGCACCGACTCTCCCCGGGGTACAGATTCCCCACGGGCACCGATTCTCCCCGGGGTAAAGGTTCCCCACTGGCACCGACACTCCCCGGGGTACAGGTCCCCCCCACGGGCACCGACTCTCCCCGGGGTACAGGTTCTCCACGGGCACCGTCTCTCCCCGGGGTACAGGTTCCCCACGGGCACCGACTCTCCCCGGGGTACAGGTTCCCCACGGGCACCGACTCTCTCCGGGGTACAGATTCCCCACGGGCACCGATTCTCCCCGGGGTAAAGGTTCCCCACAGGCACCGACTCTCCCCGGGGTACAGGTCCCCCCCATGGGCACCGACTCTCCCCGGGGTACAGGTTCTCCACGGGCACCGTCTCTCCCCGGGGTACAGGTTCCCAACGGGCACCGACTCTCCCCGGGGTACAGGTCCCCCCCACGGGCACCGACTCTCCCCGGGGTACAGGTCCCCCCCACGGGCACCGATTCTCCCCGGGGTACAGGTTCCCCACGGGCACTGACTCTCCCCGGGATACAGGTTCCCCACGGGCACCGACACTCCCCGGGGTACAGGTTCCCCACGGGCACCGACTCTCCCCGGGGTACAGGTCCCCCCCACGGGCACCGACTCTCCCCGGGGTACAGGTTCCCCACGGGCACCGACTCTCCCCGGGGTACAGGTTCCCCACGGGCACCGACTCTCCCCGGGGTACAGGTTCCCCACGGGCACCGACTCTCCCCGGGGTACAGGTTCCCCACGGGCACCGACTCTCCCCGGGGTACAGGTTCCCCACGGGCACCGACTCTCCCCGGGGAACAGGTTCCCCACGGGCACCGACTCTCCCTGGGGTACAGGTTCTCCACGGGCACCAACTCTCCCCGGGGTACAGGTCCCCTCTCCGGGCACCGACTCTCCCCGGGGAAGATGTTCCCCACGGGCACCGACTCTCCCCGGGGTACAGGTTCCCCACGGGCACCGACTCTCCCCGGGGTACAGGTTCCCCACGGGCACCGACTCTCCCCGGGGTACAGGTTCCCAACGGGCACCGACTCTCCCCGGGGTACAGGTCCCCCCCACGGGCAACGACTCTCCCCGGGGTACAGGTCCCCCCCACGGGCACCGACTCTCCCCGGGGTACAGGTTCCCCACGGGCACCGACTCTCCCCGGGGTACAGGTTCCCCACGGGCACCGACTCTCCCTGGGGTACAGGTTCCCCATGGGAACCGACTTCAGAGAGAGATGGGGCTGAATGGCCTCCTCCTGCTCCTTGGCTCCCTCGCTAACAGTGTTAAGTGCCGGTCTGGACAGTCTTACCGTCAATGTGTCGGGTGTGAGCTGTGCCCGGTTCTCTGTCTTCCCACGAGGGGTGTGTGTTTCTAAGCCTGGAGAAGCTGTTGTAGCTGGGGATCCAACCCGAGCATCACTGCCTTGGTACTGACTGCATGTGGAGTAGTAACTCTGGCTGGAGCTGTGATCTACTTCATAGTAACACATCCCTGAGAATCAAACAGAGAGGTGTGCATCCACAGAAATGGAGGATCAGTAGATTAATGTGATCGGGAGGGGGGGGGCTTCGATAGATTAACATAAACTGGGGGAGGGGTATGGATAGATTAACATAACCGGGGGGAGGGGTATGGATAGATTAACATAACCGGGGGGAGGGGTATGGATAGATTAACATAACCTGGGGGAGGGGTATGGATAGATTAACATAACCTGGGGGAGGGGTATGGATAGATTAACATAACCTGGGGGAGGGGTATGGATAGATTAACATAACCTGGGGGAGGGGTATGGATATATTAACATAACCTGGGGGAGGGGTATGGATAGATTAACATAACCTGGGGGAGGGGTATGGATAGATTAACATAACCTGGGGGAGGGGTATGGATAGAGTAACATAACCGGGGGGAGGGGTATGGATAGATTAACATAACCGGGGGGAGGGGTATGGATAGAGTAACATAACCTGGGGGAGGGGTATGGATAGATTAACATAACCTGGGGGAGGGGTATGGATAGATTAACATAACCTGGGGGAGGGGTATGGATAGATTCACATAACCTGGGGGAGGGGTATGGATAGAGTAACATAACCTGGGGGAGGGGTATGGATAGAGTAACATAACCTGGGGGAGGGGTATGGATAGATTAACATAACCGGGGGGAGGGGTATGGATAGAGTAACATAACCTGGGGGAGGGGTATGGATAGATTCACATAACCTGGGGGAGGGGTATGGATAGATTCACATAACCTGGGGGAGGGGTATGGATAGATTCACATAACCTGGGGGAGGGGTATGGATAGAGTAACATAACCTGGGGGAGGGGTATGGATAGAGTAACATAACCTGGGGGAGGGGTATGGATAGATTCACATAACCTGGGGGAGGGGTATGGATAGAGTAACATAACCTGGGGGAGGGGTATGGATAGAGTAACATAACCTGGGGGAGGGGTATGGATAGATTAACATAACCGGGGGGAGGGGTATGGATAGAGTAACATAACCGGGGGGAGGGGTATGGATAGATTAACATAACCTGGGGGAGGGGTATGGATAGATTAACATAACCTGGGGGAGGGGTATGGATAGATTAACATAACCTGGGGGAGGGGTATGGATAGAGTAACATAACCTGGGGGAGGGGTATGGATAGATTAACATAACCTGGGGGAGGGGTATGGATAGATTAACATAACCTGGGGGAGGGGTATGGATAGAGTAACATAACCTGGGGGAGGGGTATGGATACATTAACATAACCTGGGGGAGGGGTATGGATAGATTAACATAACCTGGGGGAGGGGTATGGATAGATTAACATAACCTGGGGGAGGGGTATGGATAGATTAACATAACCTGGGGGAGGGGTATGGATAGATTAACATAACCTGGGGGAGGGGTATGGATAGATTAACATAACCTGGGGGAGGGGTATGGATAGATTAACATAACCTGGGGGAGGGGTATGGATAGATTAACATAACCTGGGGGAGGGGTATGGATACATTAACATAACCTGGGAGAGGGGTATGGATAGATTAACATAACCTGGGGGAGGGGTATGGATAGAGTAACATAACCTGGGGGAGGGGTATGGATACATTAACATAACCTGGGGGAGGGGTATGGATAGATTAACATAACCTGGGGGAGGGGTATGGATAGATTAACATAACCTGGGGGAGGGGTATGGATAGATTAACATAACCTGGGGGAGGGGTATGGATAGATTAACATAACCTGGGGGAGGGGTATGGATAGATTAACATAAACTGGGGGAGGGGTACGGATAGATTAACATAACCTGGGGGAGGGGTATGGATAGATTAACATAACCTGGGGGAGGGGTATGGATAGATTAACATAACCTGGGGGAGGGGTATGGATGGATTAACATAACCGGGGGGAGGGGTATGGATAGAGTAACATAACCTGGGGGAGGGGTATGGATAGATTAACATAACCTGGGGGAGGGGTATGGATAGATTAACATAACCTGGGGGAGGGGTATGGATAGATTAACATAACCGGGGGGAGGGGTATGGATAGATTAACATAACCGGGGGGAGGGGTATGGATACATTAACATAACCTGGGGGAGGGGTATGGATAGAGTAACATAACCTGGGGGAGGGGTATGGATAGATTAACATAACCGGGGGGAGGGGTATGGATAGATTAACATAACCTGGGGAAGGGGTATGGATAGAGTAACATAACCTGGGGGAGGGGTATGGATAGATTAACATAACCTGGGGGAGGGGTATGGATAGAGTAACATAACCTGGGGGAGGGGTATGGATAGATTAACATAACCGGGGGGAGGGGTATGGATAGATTAACATAACCGGGGGGAGGGGTATGGATAGAGTAACATAACCTGGGGGAGGGGTATGGATAGATTAACATAACCTGGGGGAGGGGTATGGATAGATTAACATAACCTGGGGGAGGGGTATGGATAGATTAACATAACCTGGGGGAGGGGTATGGATAGATTAACATAACCTGGGGGAGGGGTATGGATAGATTAACATAACCGGGGGGAGGGGTATGGATAGATTAACATAACCTGGGGGAGGGGTATGGATAGATTAACATAACCTGGGGGAGGGGTATGGATAGAGTAAGACAGCAGGTAAATTAACACTACAATTTATTAAAACTCCTGTTCAAATATAACAGGCACGTAAGGGGCTGAATGGCCTCCTCCTGTTCCTATGTAACAGGCTCGAGAGGGGCTGAATGGCCTCCTCCTGTTCCTATGTAACAGGCTGGAGAGGGGCTGAATGGCCTCCTCCTGTTCCTGTGTAACAGGCTGAGAAGGGCTGAATGGCCTCCTCCTGTTCCTGTGTAACAGGCTGGAGAGGGGCTGAATGGCCTCCTCCTGTTCCTGTGCAACTGGCTGGACAGGGGCTGAATCGCCTCCTCCTGTTCCTGTGCAACAGGCAGGAGAGGGGCTGAATGGCCTCCTCCTGTTCCTGTGCAACTGGCTGGACAGGGGCTGAATGGCCTCCTCCTGTTCCTGTGTAACAGGCAGGAGAGGGGCTGAATGGCCTCCTCCTGTTCCTGTGCAACAGGCTGGAAAGGGGCAGAATGGCCTCCTCCTGTTCCTGTGTAACAGGCCAGAGAGGGGATGAATGGCCTCCTCCTGTTCCTGTGTTACAAGCCGGAGAGGGGCTGAATGGCCTCCTCCTGTTCCTATGTAACAGGCTGGAGAGGGGCTGAATGGCCTCCTCCTGTTCCTGTGTAACAGGCTGAGAAGGGCTGAATGGCCTCCTCCTGTTCCTGTGTAACAGGCTGGAGAGGGGCTGAATGGCCTCCTCCTGTTCCTGTGCAACTGGCTGGACAGGGGCTGAATCGCCTCCTCCTGTTCCTGTGCAACAGGCAGGAGAGGGGCTGAATGGCCTCCTCCTGTTCCTGTGCAATAGGCTGGAGAGGGGCTGAATGGCCTCCTCCTGTTCCTGTGCAACTGGCTGGACAGGGGCTGAATGGCCTCCTCCTGTTCCTGTGTAACAGGCAGGAGAGGGGCTGAATGGCCTCCTCCTGTTCCTGTGCAACAGGCTGGAAAGGGGCAGAATGGCCTCCTCCTGTTCCTGTGTAACAGGCCAGAGAGGGGATGAATGGCCTCCTCCTGTTCCTGTGTTACAAGCCGGAGAGGGGCTGAATGGCCTCCTCCTCTTCCTGTGTAACAGGCTGGAGAGGGGCTGAATGGCCTCCTCCTGTTCCTGTGTAACAGGCTGGAGAGGGGCTGAATGGCCTCCTCCTGTTCCTGTGCAACTGGCTGGACAGGGGCTGAATCGCCTCCTCCTGTTCCTGTGCAACAGGCAGGAGAGGGGCTGAATGGCCTCCTCCTGTTCCTGTGCAACTGGCTGGACAGGGGCTGAATGGCCTCCTCCTGTTCCTGTGTAACAGGCAGGAGAGGGGCTGAATGGCCTCCTCCTGTTCCTGTGCAACAGGCTGGAAAGGGGCAGAATGGCCTCCTCCTGTTCCTGTGTAACAGGCCAGAGAGGGGATGAATGGCCTCCTCCTGTTCCTGTGTTACAAGCCGGAGAGGGGCTGAATGGCCTCCTCCTGTTCCTATGTAACAGGCTGGAGAGGGGCTGAATGGCCTCCTCCTGTTCCTGTGTAACAGGCTGAGAAGGGCTGAATGGCCTCCTCCTGTTCCTGTGTAACAGGCTGGAGAGGGGCTGAATGGCCTCCTCCTGTTCCTGTGCAACTGGCTGGACAGGGGCTGAATCGCCTCCTCCTGTTCCTGTGCAACAGGCAGGAGAGGGGCTGAATGGCCTCCTCCTGTTCCTGTGCAATAGGCTGGAGAGGGGCTGAATGGCCTCCTCCTGTTCCTGTGCAACTGGCTGGACAGGGGCTGAATGGCCTCCTCCTGTTCCTGTGTAACAGGCAGGAGAGGGGCTGAATGGCCTCCTCCTGTTCCTGTGCAACAGGCTGGAAAGGGGCAGAATGGCCTCCTCCTGTTCCTGTGTAACAGGCCAGAGAGGGGATGAATGGCCTCCTCCTGTTCCTGTGTTACAAGCCGGAGAGGGGCTGAATGGCCTCCTCCTCTTCCTGTGTAACAGGCTGGAGAGGGGCTGAATGGCCTCCTCCTGTTCCTGTGTAGCAGGCTCGAGAGGGGCTGAATGGACTCCTCCTGTTCCTGTGTAACAGGCTGGAGAGGGGCTCAATGGACTCCTCCTGATCCTGTGTAACAGGCTGGAGAGGGGCTGAATGTCTCCTCCTGTTCCTGTGTAACAGGCTGGAGAGGGGCTGAATGGCCTCCTCCTGTTCCTGTGTAACAGGCAGAAGAGAGGCTGAATAGCCTCCTCCTGTTCCTCTGCAACAGGCTAGACAGGGGCTGAATGGCCTCCTCCTGTTCCTTTGTAACAGGCTCGAGAGGGGCTGAATGGCCTCCTTCTGTTCTTGTGCAGCAGGCTGGAGAGGGGCTGAATGACCTCCTCCTGTTCCTGTGCAACTGGCTGGGCAGGGGCTGAATGGCCTCCTCCTGTTCCTCTGTAACAGGTTGGAGAGGGGCTGAATGGCCTCCTTCTGTTCCTGTGCAACAGGCTGGAGAGGGGCTGAATGGCCTCCTCCTGTTCCTGTGTAACAGGCTCAAGAGGGGCTGAATGGCCTCCTCCTGTTCCTGTGTAACAGGCTGAAGAGGGGCTGAATGGCGTCCTCCTGTTCTTGTGTAACAAGCCTTAGAGGGGCTGAATGGCCTCCTCCTGTTCCTGTGTAACAGGCTGGAGAGGGGCTGAATGGCCTCCTCCTGTTCCTGTCTAACAGGCTGGAGAGGGGCACAGGAACAGGAGGAGGCATTTGACCCCCTCTTCAGGCCTCGTCCTGTTCCATACAATTGCTGCCCATGGTGTTGAGGAGCACATTGTGGTGTTTGATTGATGCGGGGCACAGGCTGTACTGTAATCAGAGCATTCTCCAATCTCCCTCACCCTCAGTCTCAGCGCTGTCCGGAGAGGCCTCTGACTGACAGGAGATCTTCACTGGGTTCCATCCATCCACTGCATCCATTGTTCTGGTCTGAATCCTGGGAGAAACCCTTCCCTGTGAGCTCATCCAGGGCACTTCCAATTCACAGCTCACCGTCCATCTGGCTCCAGCTTCAGGGTACAGCCCCAGGGTCTGCAGCATGCAGCAAGAGGGAATCAGCTGGCAGCAGCTCCACAGCCAAACACACTCACACAGTCTCACTCACACACTCTCACTGTCACACTCACACTCACACAGTCTCACTCACACCCACACACACTCACACTCTCAAAGTCTCATCACACTCACAAAGTCTCACTCACACTCTCAGACTCAAAGTCTCACTCACACACTCTCACTCAAAGTCTCACTCACACTCACACACTCTCACACACACACAAAGTCTCACTCACACACTCTCACTCACAAAGTCTCACTCACACTCACACACTCTCACACACACACAAAGTCTCACTCACAAAGTCTCACTCACACTCACACACACACTCTCTCACAAACACACACACAAAGTCTCACTCACACACTCTCACTCACAAAGTCTCACTCACACTCACACACTCTCACACACACACTCTCACAAACACACACACAAAGTCTCACTCACACACTCACACACACTGTCACACTCACAAAGTCTCACTCACACACTCTCACACTCACTCACACACACACTGTCACTCACTAAGTCTCACTCACACACTCTCACACTCACAAAGTCTCACTCACACACTCTCACACTCACAAAGTCTCACAGTCACACACAAAGTCTCACTCACACACTCTCACACTCACAAAGTCTCACTCACACACTCAGTCTCACTCACACACACACACACTCACAAAGTCTCGCTCACACACTCACACACACACTCACAAAGTCTCACTCTCACACTCACAAAGTCTCACTCACACACTCACAAAGTCTCACTCACACACTCACAAAGTCTCACTCACACACTCTCACACACACACAAAGTCTCACTCACACACTCTCACACTCACAAAGACTCACTCACACACTCACAAAGTCTCACACTCTCACACTCACAAAGTCTCACTCACACACTCTCACACTCACACAGTCTCACTCACAAAGTCTCTCTCACACTCACACACACTCACAAAGTCTCACTCACAAAGTCTCACTCACACACACTCACACACACTCACAAAGTCTCACTCACACTCACAAAGTCTCACTCACACACTCTCACTCACACACTCACAAAGTCTCATCACACTCACAAAGTCTCACTCACACACTCTCATACTCAAAGCCTCACTCACACACTCTCACACTCACACTCACAAAGTCTCACTCACACTCACACACTCTCACACATACACACACTCTCACAAACACACACAAAGTCTCACTCACACACTCACACACACACAAAGTCTCACTCACACACACTCTCACACTCACAAAGTCTCACTCTCACACTCACGCTCTCACACTCACAAAGTCTCACTCACACTCTCACACTCACACACACTCACAAAGTCTCACTCACACTCACACAGTCTCACACTCACACACTCTCATAAAGTCTCACTCACACACTCTCACACACACACTCACAAAGTCTCGCTCACACACTCACACACACACACACTCACAAAGTCTCACTCTCACACTCACACAATCACAAAGTTTCACTCAGAGTCTCACTCACACACTCACTGTCACACTCACACTCACAAAGTCTCACTCACACACACACTCACAAAGTCTCACTCACACACTCTCACACTCACAAAGTCTCACTCACACTCACAAAGTATCACACGCTCTCACACTCAAGTCTCACTCACACCCACACACACTCACACTCACCAAGTCTCACTCACACACTCACACTCACAAAGTCTCACTCACACCCACACACACTCACACTCACAAAGTCTAACTCACACCCACACACACTCACAAAGTCTCACTCACACCCACACACAGTCACAGTCACAAAGTTTCACTCACACAGTCTCACTCACACCCACACACACTCACACTCACAAAGTCTCACTCACACCCACACACACTCACAAAGTCTCACGAACACCCACACACACTCACACTCACAAAGTCTCACTCACACACTCTCACACTCAAAGTCTCACTCACAGACTCTCACACTCACAAAGTCTCACTCACACTCACATTCTCACACACACACTCTCACAAACACACACACAAAGTCTCACTCACACACTCTCACACACACACAAAGTCTCACTCACACACACTCTCACACTCACAAAGTCTCACTCTCACACTCACACACACACACTATCACACTCACAAAGTCTCACTCACACACTCTCACACTCACAAAGTCTCACTCACACACAAACTCACAAAGTCTCACTCACACACTCACACTCACTCACACTCTCAAAGTCTCACCCACACACTCTCACACACACACACACTCACAAAGTCTCACTCACACACTCTCACACACACACTCAAAGTCTCACTCACACACTCACACTCACAAAGTCTCACTCACACACTCTCACACTCACAAAGTCTCACTCACACCCACACACACTCACCAAGTCTGACTCACACACACTCACACTCACAAAGTCTCACGAACACACACACACACTCACAAAGTCTCACTCACACCCACACACACTCACACAAAGTCTCACTCACACACTCTCACACTCAAAGTCTCACTCACACACTCTCACACTCACACACACAAAGTCTCACTCACACACTCTCACACAAACTCACACACAAAGTCTCACACACACACACAAAGTCTCACTCACACCCACACACACTCACACAAAGTCTCACTCACACACTCTCACACTCAAAGTCTCACTCACACACTCTCACACTCACACACACAAAGTCTCACTCACACACTCTCACACTCACACACACAAAGTCTCACTCACACACTCTCACACAAACTCACACACAAAGTCTCACACACACTCACACACACAAAGTCTCACACACACTCACACACACAAAGTCTCACTCACACACTCACACTCACAAAGTCTCACTCTCACACTTTCACACTCACAAAGTCTCACTCACACACTCACAAAGTCTCACTCACACACTCACAAAGTCTCACTCACACACTCTCACTCACACACACTCACAAAGTCTCACTCACACACACACACACTCACAAAGTCTCACTCACACACTCACAAAGTCTCACTCACACACACACACACTCACAAAGTCTCACACACACTCACACTCACTCACAAAGTCTCACTCACTCTCACACACACACTCACACACACACAAAGTCTCACTCACACTCTCACACACACTCACACTCACAAAGTCTCACTCTCACACTCACTCACACACACAGTCACACTCACAAAGTCTCACTCTCACACTCTCAAAGTCTCACTCACACACTCTCACACTCAAAGTCTCACTCACACTCACAAAGTCTCACTCACACTCACAAAGTCTCACTCACACACTCACAAAGTCTCACTCACACACTCACAAAGTCTCACTCACACACACTCACAAAGTCTCACTCACACACTCTCACAAAGTCTCACTCACACACTCACAAAGTCTCACTCACACACTCACAAAGTCTCACTCACACACTCACAAAGTCTCACTCACACTCACAAAGTCTCACTCATACACTCACAAAGTCTCACTCACACACTCACAAAGTCTCACTCACACACTCACAAAGTCTCACTCACACACTCACAAAGTCTCACTCACACACTCTCACTCACACACTCACAAAGTCTCACTCACACTCACTCACAAAGTCTCACACCCACACACATTCACACTCAAAGTCTCATCACACTCACAAAGTCTCACTCACACATTCTCATACTCAGTCTCACTCACACACTCTCACACTCACAAAGTCTCACTCACACTCACACACTCTCACACACACACACTCTCTCACAAACACACACAAAGTCTCACTCACACACACACACACACAAAGTCTCACTCACACACTCACACACATACACACTGTCACACTCACAAAGTCTCACTCACACACACACACAAAGTCTCACTCACACACACACACACAAAGTCTCACTCACACACACACTCTCACACTCACAAAGTCTCACTCTCACACTCACACTCACAAAGTCTCACTCACACTCTCACACTCACAAAGTCTCACTCACACTCTCACACTCACAAAGTCTCACTCACACTCACACAGTCTCACACTCACACACTCTCAAAGTCTCACTCACACACACATTCACACTCAAAGTCTCACTCACACTCACACACACACACTGTCACACTCACAAAGTCTCTCTCACTCACACTCAAAGTCTCACTCACACACACTCACAAAGTCTCACACACACAAATTCTCACACTCACTTACACACTCTCACACTCACACACACTCACAGTCTCACTCACACACTCACACACTCCCACTCTCCCAAAGTCTTCATCACACACACTCACACACACACACACACACACAAAGTCTCGCTCACACACTCTCACACACACACCCTCACAAAGTCTCACTCACACTCTCACACTCACAAAGTCTCACTCACGCACACTCACAAAGTCTCACTCACACACTCTCACACTCACACACACTCACAAAGTCTCACTCACACACACACACACTCACAAAGTCTCTCTCACACACATACACTCACAAAGTCTCACTCACACACTCACAAAGTCTCACTCACACTCACACTCAAAGTCTCACTCACTCACTCTCACACTCACAAAGTCTCACACCCACACACACTCACCAAGTCTCACTCACACACACTCACCAAGTCTCACTCACACACACTCACAAAGTCTCACTCACACACAATCACAAAGTCTCACTCACACACACTCACAAAGTCTCACTCACACACACTCACAAAGTCTCAATCACACCCACACACACTCACAAAGTCTCACGAACACACACACACTCACACTCACAAAGTCTCACACCCACAAGCACTCACAATCACAAAGTCTCACTAACACCCACACACACTCACAAAGTCTCACGGAGACTCACACACACTCACACTCACAAAGTCTCACTCACACACTCTCACACTCAAAGTCTTACTCACACACTCACACTCACAAAGACTCACTCACACTCTCACACTCTCTCACAAATACACACACAAAGTCTCATTCACACACTCTCACACTGACAAAGTCTCACTCACACACTCACACTCTCATAAAGTCTTGCTCACACACTCACACACACTCACACTCACGAAGTCTCACTCTCACACTCACACAATCACAAAGTTTCACTCACAGAGTCTCACTCACACATACTCTCTGTCACACTCAGAGTCTCACTCACACACTCTCACTATCACACTCACACTCAGTCTCACTCACACACTCTCACTGTCACACTCACACTCACAAAGTCTCACTCACACACTCTCACACTCACAAAGTCTCACACACTCACAAAGTCTCTCACACTCTCACACTCAAGTCTCACTCACACCCACACACACTCACACTCACCAAGTCTCACTCACACACTCACAAAGTCTCACTCACACTCACAAAGTCTCACTCACACACTCTCACACTCACAAAGTCTCACACACTCACAAAGTCTCACACACTCTCACACTCAAGTCTCACTCACACCCACACACACTCACACTCACCAAGTCTCACTCACACACTCACACTCACAAAGTCTCACTCACACCCACACACACTCACACTCACAAAGTCTCACTCACACCCACACACACTCACAAAGACTCACTCACACCCACACACACTCACAAAGACTCACTCACACCCACACACACTCACAAAGTTTCACTCACACCCACAACACTCACAAAGTCTCACTCACACCAACACACACTCACAAAGTCTCACGAACACCCACACACACTCACAAAGTCTCTCACACACTCTCACACTCAAAGTCTCACTCACAGACTCTCACACTCACAAAGTCTCACTCACACTCACATTCTCACACACACACACTCTCTCACAAACACACACACAAAGTCTCACTCACACTCTCACACATACACAAAGTCTCACTCACAGACTCTCACACTCACAAAGTCTCACTCACACACTCTCACACTCACAAAGTCTCACTCACACCCACATATACTCACCAAGTCTCACTCACACACACTCACAAAGTCTCACGAACACACACACACACTCACAAAGTCTCACTCACACCCACACACACTCACACTCACACACTCTCACACACACACACTCTCTCACAAACACACACACAAAGTCTCACTCACACACTCTCATACTCAAAGTCTCACTCACACACTCACACAAACTCACACACAAAGTCTCACTAACACACTCTCACACACACACACAAAGTCTCACTCACACACACACACACACACTCACACTCACAAAGTCTCACTCACACCCACACACACTCACACTCACACACTCTCACACACACACACTCTCTCACAAACACACACACAAAGTCTCACTCACACACTCTCATACTCAAAGTCTCACTCACACACTCACACAAACTCACACACAAAGTCTCACTCACACACTCTCACACACACACAAAGTCTCACTCACACACTCTCACTCACAAAGTCTCACTCACACTCACACACACACTCTCTCACAAACACACACACAAAGTCTCACTCACACACTCTCACTCACAAAGTCTCACTCACACTCACACACTCTCACACACACACTCTCACAAACACACACACAAAGTCTCACTCACACACTCACACACACTGTCACACTCACAAAGTCTCACTCACACACTCTCACACTCACTCACACACACACTGTCACTCACTAAGTCTCACTCACACACTCTCACACTCACAAAGTCTCACTCACACACTCAGTCTCACTCACACACACACACACTCACAAAGTCTCGCTCACACACTCACACACACACTCACAAAGTCTCACTCTCACACTCACAAAGTCTCACTCACACACTCACAAAGTCTCACTCACACACTCACAAAGTCTCACTCACACACTCTCACACACACACAAAGTCTCACTCACACACTCTCACACTCACAAAGACTCACTCACACACTCACAAAGTCTCACACTCTCACACTCACAAAGTCTCACTCACACACTCTCACACTCACACAGTCTCACTCACAAAGTCTCTCTCACACTCACACACACTCACAAAGTCTCACTCACAAAGTCTCACTCACACACACACTCACACACACTCACAAAGTCTCACTCACACTCACAAAGTCTCACTCACACACTCTCACTCACACACTCACAAAGTCTCATCACACTCACAAAGTCTCACTCACACACTCTCATACTCAAAGCCTCACTCACACACTCTCACACTCACACTCACAAAGTCTCACTCACACTCACACACTCTCACACATACACACACTCTCACAAACACACACAAAGTCTCACTCACACACTCACACACACACAAAGTCTCACTCACACACACACAAAGTCTCACTCACACACACTCTCACACTCACAAAGTCTCACTCTCACACTCACGCTCTCACACTCACAAAGTCTCACTCACACTCTCACACTCACACACACTCACAAAGTCTCACTCACACTCACACAGTCTCACACTCACACACTCTCATAAAGTCTCACTCACACACTCTCACACACACACTCACAAAGTCTCGCTCACACACTCACACACACACACACTCACAAAGTCTCACTCTCACACTCACACAATCACAAAGTTTCACTCAGAGTCTCACTCACACACTCACTGTCACACTCACACTCACAAAGTCTCACTCACACACACACTCACAAAGTCTCACTCACACACTCTCACACTCACAAAGTCTCACTCACACTCACAAAGTATCACACGCTCTCACACTCAAGTCTCACTCACACCCACACACACTCACACTCACCAAGTCTCACTCACACACTCACACTCACAAAGTCTCACTCACACCCACACACACTCACACTCACAAAGTCTCACTCACACCCACACACACTCACAAAGTCTCACTCACACCCACACACACTCACACTCACAAAGTTTCACTCACACAGTCTCACTCACACCCACACACACTCACACTCACAAAGTCTCACTCACACCCACACACACTCACAAAGTCTCACGAACACCCACACACACTCACACTCACAAAGTCTCACTCACACACTCTCACACTCAAAGTCTCACTCACAGACTCTCACACTCACAAAGTCTCACTCACACTCACATTCTCACACACACACTCTCACAAACACACACACAAAGTCTCACTCACACACTCTCACACACACACAAAGTCTCACTCACACACACTCTCACACTCACAAAGTCTCACTCTCACACTCACACACACACACTATCACACTCACAAAGTCTCACTCACACACTCTCACACTCACAAAGTCTCACTCACACACAAACTCACAAAGTCTCACTCACACACTCACACTCACTCACACTCTCAAAGTCTCACCCACACACTCTCACACACACACACACTCACAAAGTCTCACTCACACACTCTCACACACACACTCAAAGTCTCACTCACACACTCACACTCACAAAGTCTCACTCACACACTCTCACACTCACAAAGTCTCACTCACACCCACACACACTCACCAAGTCTGACTCACACACACTCACACTCACAAAGTCTCACGAACACACACACACACTCACAAAGTCTCACTCACACCCACACACACTCACACAAAGTCTCACTCACACACTCTCACACTCAAAGTCTCACTCACACACTCTCACACTCACACACACAAAGTCTCACTCACACACTCTCACACAAACTCACACACAAAGTCTCACACACACACACAAAGTCTCACTCACACCCACACACACTCACACAAAGTCTCACTCACACACTCTCACACTCAAAGTCTCACTCACACACTCTCACACTCACACACACAAAGTCTCACTCACACACTCTCACACTCACACACACAAAGTCTCACTCACACACTCTCACACAAACTCACACACAAAGTCTCACACACACAAAGTCTCACACACACTCACACACACAAAGTCTCACTCACACACTCACACACACTCACACTCACAAAGTCTCACTCTCACACTTTCACACTCACAAAGTCTCACTCACACACTCACAAAGTCTCACTCACACACTCACAAAGTCTCACTCACACACTCTCACTCACACACACTCACAAAGTCTCACTCACACACACACACACTCACAAAGTCTCACTCACACACTCACAAAGTCTCACTCACACACACACACACTCACAAAGTCTCACACACACTCACACTCACTCACAAAGTCTCACTCACTCTCACACACACACTCACACACACACAAAGTCTCACTCACACTCTCACACACACTCACACTCACAAAGTCTCACTCTCACACTCACTCACACACACAGTCACACTCACAAAGTCTCACTCTCACACTCTCAAAGTCTCACTCACACACTCTCACACTCAAAGTCTCACTCACACTCACAAAGTCTCACTCACACACTCACAAAGTCTCACTCACACACTCACAAAGTCTCACTCACACACTCACACACACACACACTCACAAAGTCTCACTCACACACACTCACAAAGTCTCACTCACACACTCACAAAGTCTCACTCACACACTCACAAAGTCTCACTCACACTCACAAAGTCTCACTCATACACTCACAAAGTCTCACTCACACACTCACACACACTCACAAAGTCTCACTCACACACTCACAAAGTCTCACTCACACACTCACAAAGTCTCACTCACACACTCTCACTCACACACTCACAAAGTCTCACTCACACTCACTCACAAAGTCTCACACCCACACACATTCACACTCAAAGTCTCATCACACTCACAAAGTCTCACTCACACATTCTCATACTCAGTCTCACTCACACACTCTCACACTCACAAAGTCTCACTCACACTCACACACTCTCACACACACACACTCTCTCACAAACACACACAAAGTCTCACTCACACACACACACACACAAAGTCTCACTCACACACTCACACACATACACACTGTCACACTCACAAAGTCTCACTCACACACACACACAAAGTCTCACTCACACACACACACACACAAAGTCTCACTCACACACACACTCTCACACTCACAAAGTCTCACTCTCACACTCACACTCACAAAGTCTCACTCACACTCTCACACTCACAAAGTCTCACTCACACTCACACAGTCTCACACTCACACACTCTCAAAGTCTCACTCACACACACATTCACACTCAAAGTCTCACTCACACTCACACACACACACTGTCACACTCACAAAGTCTCTCTCACTCACACTCAAAGTCTCACTCACACACACTCACAAAGTCTCACACACACAAATTCTCACACTCACTTACACACTCTCACACTCACACACACTCACAGTCTCACTCACACACTCACACACTCCCACTCTCCCAAAGTCTTCATCACACACACTCACACACACACACACACACACAAAGTCTCGCTCACACACTCTCACACACACACCCTCACAAAGTCTCACTCACACTCTCACACTCACAAAGTCTCACTCACGCACACTCACAAAGTCTCACTCACACACTCTCACACTCACACACACTCACAAAGTCTCACTCACACACACACACACTCACAAAGTCTCTCTCACACACATACACTCACAAAGTCTCACTCACACACTCACAAAGTCTCACTCACACTCACACTCAAAGTCTCACTCACTCACTCTCACACTCACAAAGTCTCACACCCACACACACTCACCAAGTCTCACTCACACACACTCACCAAGTCTCACTCACACACACTCACAAAGTCTCACTCACACACACTCACAAAGTCTCACTCACACACACTCACAAAGTCTCAATCACACCCACACACACTCACAAAGTCTCACGAACACACACACACTCACACTCACAAAGTCTCACACCCACAAGCACTCACAATCACAAAGTCTCACGCACATCCACACACTCTCACAAAGTCTCACTAACACCCACACACACTCACAAAGTCTCACGGAGACTCACACACACTCACACTCACAAAGTCTCACTCACACACTCTCACACTCAAAGTCTTACTCACACACTCACACTCACAAAGACTCACTCACACTCTCACACTCTCTCACAAACACACACACAAAGTCTCATTCACACACTCTCACACTGACAAAGTCTCACTCACACACTCACACTCTCATAAAGTCTTGCTCACACACTCACACACACTCACACTCACGAAGTCTCACTCTCACACTCACACAATCACAAAGTTTCACTCACAGAGTCTCACTCACACATACTCTCTGTCACACTCAGAGTCTCACTCACACACTCTCACTATCACACTCACACTCAGTCTCACTCACACACTCTCACTGTCACACACACTCACAAAGTCTCACTCACACACTCTCACACTCACAAAGTCTCACACACTCACAAAGTCTCTCACACTCTCACACTCAAGTCTCACTCACACCCACACACACTCACACTCACCAAGTCTCACTCACACACTCACAAAGTCTCACTCACACTCACAAAGTCTCACTCACACACTCTCACACTCACAAAGTCTCACACACTCACAAAGTCTCACACACTCTCACACTCAAGTCTCACTCACACCCACACACACTCACACTCACCAAGTCTCACTCACACACTCACACTCACAAAGTCTCACTCACACCCACACACACTCACACTCACAAAGTCTCACTCACACCCACACACACTCACAAAGACTCACTCACACCCACACACACTCACAAAGACTCACTCACACCCACACACACTCACAAAGTTTCACTCACACCCACAACACTCACAAAGTCTCACTCACACCAACACACACTCACAAAGTCTCACGAACACCCACAACACTCACAAAGTCTCACTCACACCAACACACACTCACAAAGTCTCACGAACACCCACACACACTCACAAAGTCTCTCACACACTCTCACACTCAAAGTCTCACTCACAGACTCTCACACTCACAAAGTCTCACTCACACTCACATTCTCACACACACACACTCTCTCACAAACACACACACAAAGTCTCACTCACACTCTCACACATACACAAAGTCTCACTCACAGACTCTCACACTCACAAAGTCTCACTCACACACTCTCACACTCACAAAGTCTCACTCACACCCACATACACTCACCAAGTCTCACTCACACACACTCACAAAGTCTCACGAACACACACACACACTCACAAAGTCTCACTCACACCCACACACACTCACACTCACACACTCTCACACACACACACTCTCTCACAAACACACACACAAAGTCTCACTCACACACTCTCATACTCAAAGTCTCACTCACACACTCACACAAACTCACACACAAAGTCTCACTCACACACTCTCACACACACACACAAAGTCTCACTCACACACACACACACACACTCACACTCACAAAGTCTCACTCTCACACTTTGACACTCACAAAGTCTCACTCACACACTCACAAAGTCACACTCACACACTCACACACTCACACTCACAAAGTCTCACTCACACACACACACACACTCACAAAGTCTCACTCACACACTCTCACACACACACACTCTCTCACTCACACACTCTCACACACACACACTCTCTCACTCACACACTCACAAAGTCTCACTCACACACTCTCATACTCAAAGTCTCATTCACACACTCACACAAACTCACACACAAAGTCTCACTCACACACTCACACACACACACACAAAGTCTCACTCACACACACACACACAGTCACACTCACAAAGTCTCACTCTCACACTTTCACACTCACAAAGTCTCACTCACACACTCACAAAGTCACACTCACACACTCACACACACACACTCACAAAGTCTCACTCACACACTCTCACACTCACAAAGTCTCACACACACTCACAAAGTCTCACTCACACACTCTCAGTCTCACTCACACACTTCTCACACTCACACACGCTCACACACTCACACACTCACAAAGTCTCACTCACACACTCACAAAGTCTCACTCACACTCTCACACTCACACACTCACACACACACACACACACACACACTCTCTCACAAACACACACACAAAGTCTAACACACACTCACACACACAAACAAAGTCTCACTCACACACACTCTCACACTCACAAAGTCTCACTCTCACACTCACACACATACTGTCACACTCACAAAGTCTCACTCACACACTCACAAAGTCTCACTCACACACTCACACTCTCAAAGTCTCACACTCACACTTTCACACTCACAAAGTCTCACTCACACACTCACAAAGTCTCTCTCACACACAAACTCACAAAGTCTCACTCACACACTCACAAATTCTCACTCACACAATCTCACACACACACTCACAAAGTCTCACTCACACAATCTCACACACACACTCACAAAGTCTCACTCACACACTCTCACACTCACAAAGTCTCACTCACACACACACACACACACTCACCAAGTCGCACTCACACACACTCACACTCACAAAGTCTCACGAACACACACACACAAAGTCTCACTCACACCCACACACACTCACACAAAGTCTCACACACACTCTCACACTCAAAATCTCACACACACTCTCACACTCACACACTCTCACACACACTCTCACAAATACTCACACAAAGTCTCACTCACACACTCTCACACTCAAAGTCTCACTCACACACTCTCACACACACACACTCTCTCACAAACACACACACAAAGTCTCACTCACACACTCTCACACACACACAAAGTCTCACTCACACACACTCTCACACTCAGACACTCACACACACACACTCACAAAGTCTCACTCTCACTTTCACACTCACAAAGTCTCACTCTCACTTTCACACTCACAAAGTCTCACTCACACACTCACAAAGTCTCACTCACACACTCTCACACTCACAAAGTCTCACTCACACACTCTCACACTCACAAAGTCTCACTCACACACACACACTCACAAAATCTCACTCACACACACTCTCACACTCACAAAGTCTCACTCTCACACACACACTGTCACACACACAAAGTCTCACTCACACACTCACACACTCACAAAGTCTCACTCACACACACTCACACTCACACACACTCACAAAGTCTCACTCACACACACTCACAAAGTCTCACTCTCACACTTTCACACTCACAAAGTCTCACACTCACACACACTCACAAAGTCTCACTCTCACACTCTCACACTCACAAAGTCTCACTCACACACTCTCACACTCACAAAGTCTCACTCACACTCTCACACTCACTCACAAAGTCTCACTCACACACTCTCAGACACACACAAAGTCTCACTCACACACTCTCACACTCACAAAGTCTCACTCACACACTCTCACACTCCCACAAAGTCTCACTCTCACACTCCCTCACACACACTGTCACACTCACAAAGTCTCACTCACACACTCTCACACTCCCACAAAGTCTCACTCACCCACTCTCACAATCACAAAGTCTCACTCACACACAAACACACACACACTCACAAAGTCTCACCCACACACACTCACTCACACACACACACTCACAAAGTCTCATTCACACACTCTCACACTCACAAAGTCTCACTCACACACACTCTCACACTCACAAATTCTCACTCTCACACTCACACACACACACTCACAAAGTCTCGCTCACACACACTCGCACTCACAAAGTCTCACTCTCACACTCACAAAGTTTCACTCACAGAGTCTCACTCACACACTCTCACTGTTACACTCACACTCACAAAGTCTCACTCACACTCATACAAACTCACAAAGTCTCACTCACACACTCTCACACTCACAAAGTCTCACTCACACTCACACTCACAAAGTCTCACTCACACCCACACACACACAACTCACAAAGTCTCACTCACACCCACACACACTTACACTCACAAAGTCTCACGAACACTCACACACACTCACAAAGTCTCACTCACACCCACACACTCACATAGTCTCACTCACTAAGTCTCACTCACACACTCTCACAGTCTCACTCACACACTCTCACACTCACTAAGTCTCACTCACACACTCTCACAAAGTCTCACTCACACACTCTTATACACACACACACTCACAAAGTCTCAGTCACACACACACACACACACTCACACACACACTCACAAAGTCTCACTCACACACACACACACACTCACACACACACTCTCACACTCTCTCACACACACACTCTCACACTCTCTCACACACACTCTCTCTCTCACACACACTCTCTCTCTCACACACAGTCTCTCTCTCACACACAC
Source organism: Isurus oxyrinchus (assembly GCA_026770705.1). NCBI lineage: Eukaryota > Metazoa > Chordata > Chondrichthyes > Lamniformes > Lamnidae > Isurus > Isurus oxyrinchus. The sequence continues at coordinate 27,291 of JANJGN010001452.1, forward strand.
TCTAACTCACACACTCTCTCTCAAACACACTCACTCTCACACACACACACTCTCTCTCTCACACACACACTCTCTCACACACACTCTCTCTCTCACACACACACTCTTAACTCACACACTCACTCTCACACACACTCTCTCTCTCTCATACTCTCTCTCTCTCTCACACACACACTCTCACTCACACACTCTCTCACTCACACACTCTCACACACACACACTCTCTCTCTCACTCTAACTCACACACACTCTCTCTCTCACACACACACTCTAACTCACACACACACACTCTAACTCACACACACACACTCTAACTCACACACACACACTCTCTCTCTCTCACACACACACACACACACACACACACACTCTCTCTCACTCAGACACTCTCTCTCTCACTCACACACTCTCACACTCACAAAGTCTCACTCACACACTCTCACACTCACAAAGTCTCACTCACACACACACACTCACAAAATCTCACTCACACACACTCTCACACTCACAAAGTCTCACTCTCACACACACACTGTCACACTCACAAAGTCTCACTCACACACACACACTCACAAAGTCTCACTCACACACACTCACACTCACACACACTCACAAAGTCTCACTCACACACTCTCACACTCACAAAGTCTCACTCTCACACTTTCACACTCACAAAGTCTCACACTCACACACACTCACAAAGTCTCACTCTCACACTCTCACACTCACAAAGTCTCACTCACACACTCTCACACTCACAAAGTCTCACTCACACTCTCACACTCACTCACAAAGTCTCACTCACACACTCTCAGACACACACAAAGTCTCACTCACACACTCTCACACTCACAAAGTCTCACTCTCACACTCCCTCACACACACTGTCACACTCACAAAGTCTCACTCACACACTCTCACACTCCCACAAAGTCTCACTCTCACACTCCCTCACACACACGGTCACACTCACAAAGTCTCACTCACACACTCTCACACTCCCACAAAGTCTCACTCACCCACTCTCACAATCACAAAGTCTCACTCACACACAAACACACACACACTCACAAAGTCTCACCCACACACACTCACTCACACACACACACTCACAAAGTCTCATTCACACACTCTCACACTCACAAAGTCTCACTCACACACACTCTCACACTCACAAATTCTCACTCTCACACTCACACTCACAAAGTCTCACTCACACTCTCACACTCACAAAGTCTCACTCACACTCTCACACTCACAAAGTCTCACTCACACTCACACAGTCTCACACTCACACACTCTCAAAGTCTCACTCACACACACATTCACACTCAAAGTCTCACTCACACTCACACACACACACTGTCACACTCACAAAGTCTCTCTCACTCACACTCAAAGTCTCACTCACACACACTCACAAAGTCTCACACACACAAATTCTCACACTCACTTACACACTCTCACACTCACACACACTCACAGTCTCACTCACACACTCACACACTCCCACTCTCCCAAAGTCTTCATCACACACACTCACACACACACACACACACACACAAAGTCTCGCTCACACACTCTCACACACACACCCTCACAAAGTCTCACTCACACTCTCACACTCACAAAGTCTCACTCACGCACACTCACAAAGTCTCACTCACACACTCTCACACTCACACACACTCACAAAGTCTCACTCACACACACACACACTCACAAAGTCTCTCTCACACACATACACTCACAAAGTCTCACTCACACACTCACAAAGTCTCACTCACACTCACACTCAAAGTCTCACTCACTCACTCTCACACTCACAAAGTCTCACACCCACACACACTCACCAAGTCTCACTCACACACACTCACCAAGTCTCACTCACACACACTCACCAAGTCTCACTCACACACACTCACAAAGTCTCACTCACACACACTCACAAAGTCTCACTCACACCCACACACACTCACAAAGTCTCACGAACACACACACACTCACACTCACAAAGTCTCACACCCACAAGCACTCACAATCACAAAGTCTCACGCACATCCACACACTCTCACAAAGTCTCACTAACACCCACACACACTCACAAAGTCTCACGGAGACTCACACACACTCACACTCACAAAGTCTCACTCACACACTCTCACACTCAAAGTCTTACTCACACACTCACACTCACAAAGACTCACTCACACTCTCACACTCTCTCACAAACACACACACAAAGTCTCATTCACACACTCTCACACTGACAAAGTCTCACTCACACACTCACACTCTCATAAAGTCTTGCTCACACACTCACACACACTCACACTCACGAAGTCTCACTCTCACACTCACACAATCACAAAGTTTCACTCACAGAGTCTCACTCACACATACTCTCTGTCACACTCAGAGTCTCACTCACACACTCTCACTATCACACTCACACTCAGTCTCACTCACACACTCTCACTGTCACACTCACACTCACAAAGTCTCACTCACACACTCTCACACTCACAAAGTCTCACACACTCACAAAGTCTCTCACACTCTCACACTCAAGTCTCACTCACACCCACACACACTCACACTCACCAAGTCTCACTCACACACTCACAAAGTCTCACTCACACTCACAAAGTCTCACTCACACACTCTCACACTCACAAAGTCTCACACACTCACAAAGTCTCACACACTC